>JAKSZT010054552.1:3950950-4014101 GCA_026826555.1 Tolypeutes matacus
ACGGGCAGGGCCAGGTGCGCGCGGCCTCCGCTCGCGGCCGCCCCGCCGCGCCGCTCACAGGCTCGCCGCGCCAGCCAATCCCCGCGGCTCGGAGCGCGCGGTGCGGGCGCCAGGTGCGGCCGGCGGGGCGGGGCCGGCGGCGGCGGCGCTTAACCCCTGCGGGCCCGGCGCACCGTAACGCTCCGGGGCTCGCCCGCGCGCGGGCGCCAGCTCGATCCTCCCGCGGGGTGCGTCCCGCTCGGCTGGAAACGAGCCCAAGCCTTGTTCGCTCCCAGATTAAAGCCAGACTCCCAAACCGAAGCCTCGAGAGCCCGAAGCATCACGAGTGTTTGTTTAAATGTACTTGCCCGCGTAGAAACGCACAATAATAACGCAAAGAGCGTTCGTTACTTAGCCAGAGTAAGTAGATAAATGGCCCAAGTAACATTTAGGGACTTAGCTCAGTGCTTTAAGCAGAAACACGAGTCTCTGCACAGTTTTATTTCCTTTTGTATCATCTTGGAAACACTAAAAAGTATAATAAGGGACTAAAAATTACAAAAACAGTGAACAAAAATTCACGTTTTCTTTTAAAATGAGAAATCGCGAATTTATTTCCTAGAATGTAATGATTATGAGCCAAGTGGGTGATTTCATGAAACAGTGTTAAATCTACAAGGTAATGGCCATGAAGCTTAAATACCCCTTTCAGACTTGGGACATTTATGAATAGGAATTGAGAAACGTGACAGAACTCTTAGAAACGAAATCAGGTGAGATGATTTTTCCAAGTGACTTACAAACGTTTTTGAAAAATAAGTAACTGATACGGGTGACATTGTAAATTAGCATCTTCATTATGGTTTGCTCTTTGGTTATTTGAGTCAAACTGAACTTTTCAGAAAGTAGTCAAAACTATGCAAAACTCCATGGCATATTTCACATTCTAAATTGACACCATAAATTGTATACTAGAAGTTTGTAGTTTGTCCCTTTCAGCAATCATTGCTTTTTATTGTACCTTGTAATGACATATCTTAAACTTCGAAGATAATTTACATTGTATACTTCTGTGTGTATGAGTACGCATACACACATTTATCATGGCTTTGTTTGAAAACTCTCATTTTTCACTCCATGTTGTTATTAAATACTCTAAAGAAAACCAGAGTATTCTTTGTGCTAGGGAGCTGGGTTTTCTTCTTACAAAGATGGTAATGAGGATATAGCGCTGGTAGCCAGAGGGTTAAACAACTAAGTCACATGTAGTTAAATATATCACACACCACAAAAGATCACTTTTTTTTTCTCAGCATTTCTTGTGATCATCTTTAGAGGCTCTGAAGGGAAATAGATATTTCCATATCAATTTAAAGTCCACCCTTGATGCATTGAGCAATATGGAGTGACAAACCTGGAATGTTCAATCAAGTCCATACATACTTAATTGACTTGGTTTCCTTTTTCAGCTGAACAATACATCTGGCTTTTGACCTTCTAACTCTGAGATGGTTAGCAGTAGGGTTAGACTACCCTTCATTTTAAAATATTGCCTTTCCATATACATAAAGAATTAATGAATTCTTATATCTGCAATGCCCAAACTTCCTAATAATACTAAGCTACATTTGTTCCCGACCACAACTACTGCTGGCTGCTTTTGAAATAATAAGATTTTTATTGGCCTTTCAATAATTTTAATAAAGTTATTGGCTGGATAAATGAAGATAATCACTGACAGTCCTTGGTTTTCCATTTATTATTTATATAATGCCCTAATGTATATAATGAGGTGACTACATAACAAATTTATTTTGAGGATGAACGAACAAATTCAGCCTGCAAAACAGAAGCAAAACACAACTGCATTCATCAAAAAGAAAAATATTTTCAAATCAGCTATGGAATAAAGCTCCACATATATCTGCATTATATAAGGTAGAAGATGCTTCATTAACATGTACATAAACTACTGAAATATTTATTTTCTCTTTAGTTGCATGGGAATTCGTTTGGAAGAGGCTGTAGGGAAGCCCTCTTACCGACTTAAGCCTTCTCAGCAGTTTGTTAAATTCTAGCCTCAAATCCCTTGAGGCAATAGTGGATTCAAAGCAGCTTTTAATCATACTATAAGGAGGGTGAAGTAGTGTGTAAGTAGGTCATAGAGAAAGAATTACAAGTGCATAGGTTATTGCCTTATTTAACAACTACAGTGTAACATAGTTTTCAAAGGACATTTGCTTTTGCCATTTAAAATTAGAAGCAAAACCAGGGTCAGATATAAAAGAACATTCACTCTGAGCAGGATACAATGATATGAATCAAGGGAAGCTTATGGAGTGTAGCTGAGTTTAAACAGATTGGCTACTAAATCCATAAATAATGTGGTGGTTGCACAGGCACTTGATGTAGTTGTCAGAAGGAAACAAAACACACACACACACACACACACACACACCATAGGGTTTCCACAGCAGTCTTCCAACTGCACTTTTCATTTCTAGTATCTCTTCTGTTTCCTTGATTGTAGCAATACACAATAGCCATTTTTAAAGATACAAATTTCAAAAGCTCTTGAGCTTAAAAACAAGCAACCAAATACCACCTGATGGAAAGCTTAAATTTCTCATTTCACTGCTTTGGCAGAAGGAAAAAAAAAATTAAAGAGCCCAACAGGGTCCCTTTTTAAATTTTCCTGCAGTAAGGAGCTGTCAGGTATCCTGTTTTGGCAGTTGCAGTCATTTGGCAGACAGCTCCACTGGGCCGCTGTTGAGCCCTCCGGTTCAATGAAGCTATTTTATAGCCAGGGATCTTATTGACAGCCGGGCTAGGGGTGAGGCCATGCGTGAGCCTCTCGTGGATGTGACCTGGCTGGGGACACCCCCTTTATGTGCTGACATCACTGGGGACAGGGCTCCTCATAGTTTTAGTTCCATCATAGGCAAATCTTCAGCTCTTCTCTGGCCCCATCCCCCTACCTTCCCTAATTGTTTCTCTCTCTCTTTTTTTAATCAACTTGCTATTCATTTCCCAAACAAAAGGCAATTCAAGAATTGGAAGCACTTCAAGGGAAAGTTTGTGAATGACCTCATTTTATCTGAGGCCTTCGAAGACAGAGCACTGTGCGGTTTCAACTACCCACTTTCTCCTCATCCCTCATCCCAGATTGAGTTCTGTCCAATGGCCATTGTTTGCACAGTGAATTATCACTAGAATTAAAAAAAAAACACCTCTCAATAGAAATAGGGTGCTAATACTATACTGCTTGAATTGGACGAATCCTTTTCCCATCACCGCATTCAATGAATGAACCAGAATATATCTAGTCCACTGACTTTAGCTCTTTCACCACTTTTGCACAAAATTTATACTATAAACTTGAGACTGATGCCTGATATATAGAGGTTTATAACCAGTTAGTTAATGTTCTTCTCTTGCCGACAGTGCTGTATATTTTTTTAAAATCCCAATGGTATTATTCCAATGTACTATTATTCTATTTATTATTATTATTAGATGTGACTTCACACATAGCAATCTCTTTAAAAGCATTCGACTGTCAACAATGCAACTATAGAGCAAAGGTGAACTAATTCTGTTCAAAAAGCCCCCTTCATTGAAGGATTTTTCCACCTCACATTGGGCTCATCATTACAAACCAGAATCCAAAACATCTTTTCCCTATTACATTTGCAAATTCAAATTTTATTAACATAGTTGTTTTGGTTAAAAGAAAAAAAAAAAAAAAAGCCCAATGTGCTCAGAGCCATTTGGAGCAAGAAATATAGGCCCTAGAAGGGGATTCCTCATCATTTCCAGCCAATAAATTTGAAATCCACATGAATTTTAAGTACCTGAGAGACGATCTGATTTTGTAGCCATGTGTTTGTTCTTGGCTTATTACAGTTTCATTAGCAGCTTGCAAAAATATACAATGGTGGTTTTTTTATGTGCTTAAAAAAAGAATCAAACAGATCCTTAAGTGTTACAATGTAAATATATCTTTTTTGAGTTCCATAAAGGTATCACTTATAAATGAATATCTAGATCACCAATCACAGGTTTTAAATGACGTCCTTATTTTTTCTCCATTATTAAAGCTTCTGGAATGGTGACTTTATCATAGTCCTAAAATGATTAGGTAAAATTAAATGTCAACAAAGATGAAATTAAACTCCTATTTTACATTTTTAAGGGAATTTAAATAGACATTCTCCCTGGAGAGTGCTTTTTGCAATCTTGTATTTTTCTGAATCTGTTTTTAATAGAGCAAAAATACATAATTGTGAATTTATCTTCTGAAGAGGACCTCAAACTGAAGATAGCTCTTTGTATATTTACCTTAGTGCAATGTAATGAGATGAAGCACTAGAGCTTCCAGAAGCTTCCATTCCAACAGATTTGCATCTTAACACCATGGTTCTCTTCTACCAGGAGCCCCAACATACATCTCATCCCTTCCCTCTCTAACTTGCCCTTTCCTTTCCTTTCTCCATTATACACTGCCCCCTTCTCTTCTTTCCCTCAGCTTTCTCTTTCTCCTATTCCCTCTCAAATGTGAGCTAGACAATGTCAGGCACTTCCTCTGCAGCTGTGTGTCTCAGGAGGAAGGTGGGTACACAGCAAAGAGAGGAGTCATTGGTTTCGAGAGAAATCAAGTCCCACTTGCCTTGTCCAAGGACGATTTCTGAAGGAGGAACAGCTCTCTCCGCAGTGGGCAGGAGCCCTTTCCACACATTACCAGAGCTGGGAAGGGGGAGGATATAAGACCTTGTAGTGTAAGTGAGTAAATAGGATGTGAAAATTGGGAAGAAGAATGGAGAAACTGAAGGGAGAAGAAAAAAGCTTTGGCATTGAGCCCGGTGATTTGCATATGGCAGGCACTCAGAAAGAAACCTTTGAAGGAATGTTCCAGTGCCCTCCTAGAGATGCCGAGATTTGGCAAACTACAGCAGCTACCCTTATCTGGTGCCAGCCTGGCGGCAGGAGCAACATTTATTCCTATCAGAACGAGGTTTTCAGTTCCCTCATGGTCTGCCCTTCAACACCCCCACAAAGTGTTTTTCCCAAATGGGCGAAAGTGCTTATCTTACTGTCACGTGTTGTTGAAAAAAAAAAGTAGAAATTACTGCTTGACAAAATAGGACAGCTGAGCAACAACTGCTGGAAGGACACAGAAGTAGGCATGCCATTTGGTACCAGAGACAGCAGCGACAGGTGGGGTAAGAGAGAAAGACGTGGGAGTTTCAAGACTCAGGGTGGGGTTTGTCTGGGACTGAGATCTTGGCAAGAATCATAATCTCGATTTAAGAGGGAATCTCTGGAGGCATTAGAGCCTCATAGGCCTTGAATGTTCTCTCCTTTTTTGGAGCAAATACAGATCTCGAAGAAGAGTGAGGATTAGGAGAGCAGAAGCTTGGATTTCTGTAAAAAGAAAGCACCTGCACCTCCTTGACTCATGATGAGAACTGATCCCTCACAAAGGGCTTTTTGGCCACTTGGATCAGAACACACCGGAAGGGGGTGTGTGCACATCAGCCTCGAAGACAAACCCTGCTGCCAAATGGAGAGAAAAGAGGGTACGACTTCAGACCTGTTGGCTTCTGCTTTGCATCCTCTCAGAGAGCACTTAATGACATGGGGAGCGGGCGGGCCATTGGCATTTCTGATTCATCAGCTTCCCTCTGTCAATGTCTCCCATTACTTCCTAGGAGGAATGAATGGCTGGAAAAATCAAAGCTTGCCGTGATTCTCAGATAAGAAGTGCCACGTGCTAACCTAATTATTACTATAGCCATTATATAACCAAGCTATTAAAATGACATGTAGGTTGAAAATACATTAAGGTTTCGAGCACAGGAAATTTATTTTTTCCCCTATAATATGGTTCAAAACTCTATCCAGTTTTAGCTTGGGAGAGAGGTTTTGAAAATCCCAAATGACTTTTAATATTTAAATTTGCTTTTGATGCCAGTTCCCATGGAGTCCATTTGGAGGCGGGGAGGAGTTCTTTCTCTTTAAAAGAACTCCCAAAATCTTCACGGGAAAGTGGTGTAGCTATATACCCAAGCCAGGTATCTTGTATCTTGTCTTATCTCCGCTGAGTGACCTAATCGCTTCCTGTCTCAATTCCCTCTTAAAGTTAATGCCTATATGGGCCCTAGTTCACTGAGGAGGAGAGGGAAGGGTGTCTGTAGAACAACC
The DNA here is from genome assembly GCA_026826555.1 of Tolypeutes matacus. NCBI lineage: Eukaryota > Metazoa > Chordata > Mammalia > Cingulata > Chlamyphoridae > Tolypeutes > Tolypeutes matacus. The sequence goes on from JAKSZT010054552.1 coordinate 3,957,134, forward strand.
CGGATGTATCTTTGTTATACAAAACAAAACAGAACTTAATCTTTCTTCCTAAGACCCCCAAGACTGTCACACCTCTCCTCCTCTCCAACCTTGCCGTCTTCCTATGAACCAGGGCCAATGTAGCTATTCACTACATGTTCAGTACTCAATTCAAGCCCCCTTTCTCTGCATCACACCAATGGTCACCTGCTGGTCCAAGGTCTTTGTTTCACAAGTGTTGTAACTTCTTGAGGACTGACTCTATGCCTCATATTGAATGCAGGAATGTATCTGATGCTTGATTGGCCAAGGTAGTATGGCATATTTTTGGCAACTTACACCTATAAGAAATCCACATTTTAATTTCAGAACGCTGTAGGGTTCTCTGTTATTCCTTCCGACATCTCTTCCCGTTAGACATGTTAAACATGGGATGCTTGAGTTTAAAGACCTCACCAACTCTAAGATGAACAAGTGAGCACAGAGAGGAGAGTTGTTAGAATGTAGAAGCAAAAATTGCTGTGCTTTTGCCTTTCTTATTCCCTTGAGGCTTTTTCCTTTATCACTGTTCTCCATTTCTCCAGTCCTACATTCTTCCCAAAACTGGCAGGGGGAGGTGGGGCAGTTTAAGAGAATGGTAATTCAGGAAGGGCTGGACAGCTGGAATCGTCAACAGTGATCTGTGACTTGATCTGAAATCAACAACAGTGACCAGTGGCTTGACATCCAGATGGTTCCTTGCTGAACTGTGCAACTGGGAGGCCAGGACAAATCAGTCTATGGAGGGAATGCAGCACCGGAGGATGAAATGGCTTTAAAATGTCAAATATTAAGTAGTTATGCTTTTGGGTTGACCTGGGAAGGCGTTTGTGTTTGGTGCAAGACAGTGCTGAACTAGCACACGAGCTGTGCTTTGGATGCTATTCTTTTACCTCTCCGGGTCTCAGTTTTTACATCTTGAAAATGGGAATAACTAACTATCACTAACTCTGGGATATCTGTGAGGATTCAATTATTAAAGAGGAAAGAAACCACCTAGTGCAGAGCCAGAAATAGAGTAGATGGTTCATAAATTTTACTTTCCATCCTGACTTCAAATCATAACACCCCCTCCCCGCTTTGTTTAAACCTAGTAGAGCTGGTAAGTGGAAAAGAGAGGAGAAAGCCAGTCCTAATCCTGATGTCCTCGTAGCATTAAGGTCTTCACTGATCCTCCTACGTCTAAGGTCAGCAGCCTAATCTAGGGGAAAGGAAGGTCATGGGTTTTGGAAGCAGGCACTGTGCATCCTGGGGCCTGGAATGAGGCCTCCTTCCTGTTCCCCAAGTTCATTTTCAAAGAGAAGTTCACAGTGAATCCTAACCAGGAACTCATGCTCCCCCGCCAGCTCAGTGAGCTTACATTTCCAGGCAGGGTTCCTGGAGCACCTCCCAATGAGCAGGCAAGCCATCTCTCAGAGCCCAAAGCAGAGCTGGAATCCCAGGCCCAGATATGAAAGAAAAAAAAAAAAAAACAAAAAAAAAAAAAACAAAAAAACACATTTCAGAGCCTGTAGCTCTCGTATCTCTGAGATGGACAGTTTTACAGAGGCGTGAGATCAGTTTCTGATCAATGTCCGCACAAAGGCACAAGGGTACCCGTTCTCGTCCGTTCACCACCAGCAAAACATCAGCAATGCCGTCAATGTTCGTCACAGTCTTTACTGATCACGGTTGCAACCATTCTCGGGTGGGTGATATAAAGAGCCCTGAATATTGGGGGGGGGGGGTCTATCAAGCATTCTAATTTCAAGGCTCAAGCTCCTCTCGCCATGACAACCAAGTTTGGTGAATTGAACAATTTGACAGGAAAACTAGTTTTTCTTTTTCGCCGAGGGCGTGCTGCATCCACTCCACTCCTGAGTGACCCATGGTGGATGGGCATGCTGGGATGGGTAGAGGTAGCAGAAGCTGCTGCTCTCTTAGTAATATATGTCACTCTGGGCAGGTGTCCTCATCTGCCCACAGATGCCCTTTCTCCTTAACTCTGATGGCCTTGATGTGTGAGAGAATGTGCCAGAATCGCTCACACAGCCGGAAGAAGGCTGTGGAAAGGATAGTTTCTGTACGTGATAATCCCTGATGACACTGTATGAAGCAGAAGGGTGTGTTTGGAACAAATTTCACCTCCTTCTACCTCAACATTAACAAGCAGCATTTCTGTGAGCTGAACGGGAGTGTGGGGTCAGAACACACTTCACACACACACACACATACACACATTGACATTGGTGTCTAGCTTCCATCTTGCTCTGCTCTCTGTAGATTAGTGACCTGATCTGAGAGTGCTCCAGCTCTAGGACACTTTATTTCGATTCTTAATAGGCTACAGCATCGAAATCTCACGTGCTTTCCTTTCCCAGATACCCTCTTTCCAAAGCCAGTAAAGTAAAATCCCACGAATTTTAATCTTCTCCAAACCACTGCCTAGCCTTTCCTACAGAAAAAAAAAACAAAACAAACGATGTCACTGTTAGTTCAGAAAAACTCCCAAATGCACCAACAATGAGAGAAGCAATCGATAATTTTAGGAAAGGGGGGGGGCTCTCAAAAATCTCCCAAGAATTACCAAAAAGTAGAAAGAAATTCAGTGTGTGTGGGGGGCTAGTAAAAATGATCCAGGGAATTACTGCAACTGAATGGGTTTGTATCCATTTCTGATTGAGGAGGCAGAGATAAATGCTATGGAGAGCAGAAGATGCTGCTAAACAAGCTGCACTCTGTGCATGGCTTTCACAGAAATCTCCATACAGGAAACCCAAGTTGGATATTTCTAATGCCCTCACTACCACAATTACAGAAAATCGAGGTATGTTTTTCATCTCCAAATTCTGACACCTTAAAATACAGAGGGAACTGGGTCTCACGTAATACTCTTCCTTTTGCATTTTACCTTTCTTCTTATCAGCCTAGGTGATTCCAGGGCTGCGAGCAATGAACTTTCTATCAGCCACATTTTCACCTAATTAACCCCCCTGATTACAATAATTAGTATCGATTCAGTCTTTGAATGACTTCCTAGGTGTGCAAGGGCAATCTGCACTTGCTATAAAGTTCTAGATATGGATATCGATCAGATGCCCTCCTTTGTTTTTTTCCAGGCCCAAAGTGATACTGTGCCATTGCAAAAGCAACCAAAGCAATTGCATTTTAAAAAAGAAAAGCCCTCCTGGTTTAATTTTAATTTAACAATTGAAGGAATATCAATACACGGAGGTTAGTGATCTCCGTTTGTGGTCTGCTCAATGTTCCCCAGTCTCCTGCAGAAAGAGGTTCGGGGTGCACTCATCACTATTTGTTGAAAGAAGCCATTTTCCCAGTTTGAATCTCATACTATTCTTTTTCTGCAGGTCCGGGCTTAGAATTAAGATTTTGTTTTGACATCTTCTTTAGTTCAGTATTGAGGAGAATCATCACACATAGAGGCTTGTGGCAGGAAACACATTACGTATTTTGTTACTTTTGTGCAGGTAGATGTGGGTAGACAAGTTTGCCAACTTCTGGTAATCTGTGTGGTGAACACTGGAATGGTGGGGGGTGTCCCCAAATTCTGGAAGCTGATAATGGCTCAAAGGACAGGAGAAGCAAACAAGGTGAAAAAGGATCTCCCTTGTTTCTGGACCCAGGGACTTAAAGTGAACAAATCACAGGTAAGTAACTGGTCATTTAGCCAAAAAAAAAAAAAAAAAAAAAAAATCAACATGAAGGGTTTCAAAGTTCATTCTTTCTTTAAGCATAATACTGATAAGCAGTTAGGGAGCATAGAAGACTACTTATCATCTAGACTGTCTTCCTCTTTCCTCCCAACTCACACACACACACACACACACACAAAATTGATTTGCAAGCTTTGTTTTCATATAAAAATTTCCCATGAAAGCAGAATCTAGGTGTGCTAGTGACAGTGGGCCAGCTTCATATATAAAGCTTCACCAATTACCTTTTATGAGCTCATCCTAAAAGCAATTATTGCCATACTCGATGGAGTGAGCAGCTCAGATCCCATTGGAAGTAAGAGAACATAAGAACTATGCATTTAAAATCCACTCTATTCACAGTGGATAACTTTTAAAATATTATTATGCTGCAGATGCATTGGAGGACCACCTACGGTTTTGAAAATATTGTCAATAGAAAATCTATACTTGAGAAGGCAATTCTATTTAGCTTTGAGCCTGCGACATTTATTTTGAATAATTTTGAATAGTTCATAGCATTTCAATTTAAGTTTTAAAAAATTGAAATTATGTCCAAACTTGAAAATAATAGTCAACGTTTCATAACTATATCCTTGTTTATCAGGAATATCACTAATTTGAACCAAAATATAATCCAGGAGGAAATATTTGTAACTCAATCTTTAATGTTGCCCTTTAAAATGCTTTTCCTTCTATTTTTAAACATTAGGTGCTTAAACTTTTCCTATAAATTCACTAATATTTTCAGTACATTGCCCTGGCACAAAGAGCTAATCAAGCAAAAACATTAAAATGCCAGTTAAGGGATATTCTTCATGAAAACCAACCTTAATAAGGTGATTTTCAAGTACATTGAATATCATTTAGTATTCTAGGACCAGTTCTTCTATATTTAGTGGAGGAATAAAAATAGTTTCAATATTTGAGAAGTTTGAAACAGACTTTCCCATTTTTGCTTTTCAATGTTCTCACCTTAGAAACCAATGGTTATCTTATCAAATGAAATATTTTTGAAACCGTGAAAAATATGTGTGCCCTGCATAGAAATGCATTTATAAGGACATAAGCATAAATCAAAAAATCAATATATTCCATAGACCCCTTTAACTTAACAACTGTCATAGCATCGGCTATGTAATAATCATTTGTGACTAAAATTATAAGGGGAAAAGTTCCATCACTTGTCCTTGAATTTATTAACTGTTTTTCTATGTGGACTGCAGAAAAGGGAGGTCCAGACTAGAAACTGTAATTTTACTTAAACGTGAAAAATATTTCTCTTAACTTCTCTTTCACACTACCTTCCCTAAGTCCACCACGTAGACAAATTAAAAATTCCTAGGCATTAAATACCGCAGAGGCATGCCTGATAACAAGGTATTTGCCAGAATGATCATGGTATTACAAGCATTCTCAATCAATAAGTTTTCTTTCTGTAGCTAACAGAGAGGTAAGCAATAAATCTCCAACTTAATCCAACCAACACGAGCTGCAAAATGCAAAAAGCTCAATGAGCGGTAAGATATTAAAATTTTTAAAAGCACAAAACCACAAACAAGCAGTTCTGAAAGGTCTTCATTCTGTGTAGTCTATACAAACAAGATTATGGGAGATAAAAAGGGTGTTGAGAAAGAGAAAGGAAAAAAAAAAAAAAAAAAAAAAAAGCTCCAGACATGCATTAAGCTAGTTTGACAGCTCCATTGTTCAACCCGCCCATTGTCAGCCCCAAAGATGTATTCAGTGCTACAATGTCTGCTAGCAAATAAACAAAAGACTACATTTTTCAAAGCAGGATGCCAATTCTCTCATAATTCATTCTCTGCTTCCCAAAAGGTCAGTTGTGGCTCATTCTTGGTGTGTGATAAGAGCCCAACACAGATGCGGGGAACAAATATTTGCTTTCAATGCACACGGACCCAGGACGCCATCCGTGATCAGAGGTCTCCAAACAGGTACACATTCTGGCAAACAGGATAAAGTGATCCAAACCTGGTAACACGGAAGGACTATTGAGGTAGGCTAAATCCAGATTAGAGCGGTTTCTGGAACACAAGCCTAATATGGAGTCTCCTTAGCTCCTTTTTCGGTGATTATTCCTTGCAGAGTGCATAATAATGAAAGAGGCTTACACATTGCAAAGGAAAAGACAAACCAAGAGCTAGATTCGGAGCCTTTAAAATCCTCCACTGGCCACTCACAAACAGCAGCGAGCAAATACATGAAACGCTTTCAAAAGGCAACTAGTACTGATATTACTTGCACCCAGCAGTCCCTTTTCTTTCTCTCGCTTGCTCGCTTTCTCCCAATCTCTTGGTCTCGATTTTGTTTCCCTCTCTCTGTCTAGATTCTCTCTCTCTCTCTCTTTTTTTCCTTCTAAGAGAAGGAAGCTACTTGATTCGGAGCGAAATTGTTGTCTGAGCCACCTCTAGAAACTAGAAAAGCAGACATTAAAAACAAAGGACACAACAACATACCTTAAAAGCAGCTCCTCATTTCTCATAGTAACAGCGGATTTGGGACAGCGCATGCTTTCTACACTGAGAGTCTCAACAAAAGCCGGTTCAGAAGCGCGCTCAAACATCAATGCCACAGTAGCTATTCACTAATGCGCTCTCTCTCTCTCTCCCTCTCTCTCCCTCTCTCTCTCTCTCTCTCTCTCTCCCTCTCTGTCTTTTTCCCCACTCACTTCTCTAGTCAAATGCTGCATGGTGGAGCAAAGGGGGCCCCTGCGGATTCACTAAGTAGAAATAATCCCCTCTGACAAGTTATGTTGTCTAGGCATATTTTTACATTAATGCACCGTGCTGCCTATAGGGGACTTGTTTGCATTCACCCAAGCCTAGCCGGTGTTAGTTCTCCTAATTACCATCTTAAAAAATCGAAAAGAAAAAGTAAGTAACTCGTTTACCTTTTTCTGATACATGTAATAGAAAAACCAATTTCACATTTTCTTTTTGCTATCGTCTAAGGGCGAGCATCGCGGATGCTTAACGAAAGACTTGACTAGGTCAGTGTGCTCAAAAGGATTTTTGCCTCTCTTTTCTGGGACACTGAATTCACAGTTGGACTCGTCTGTTCCTCTCCTCTTGTCTTCAAGAAGAGTGACAAGGTCAAGACCCGTCGCCCCACCCTGGGTCATGGATGCAAAGGACGGAGATTGGGGGGCTTGGAAAGATTTAAACTCTGTGCATACCAGAGTCCTTGTAAATGAGAGAGTAATTCGCGTGAAGCAGGGCATATAAAGGAGGCAGGCACCGCCAAGGTTTGGTGGCATTTAAGTCCTACCCAAACACACAGCAGCAATCTCAAAAGACCAATTAGTTTTTCTTTCCCCAAATAAAAAAAAAACTGCTTCCCTACTTCATCATACTCCCTGGGCTTAGCATATAGAGTTAACCAGGAAGATACACATTGTATTTCTGTTTATTGGAATGAGAAGAATTCCATGCGGATCGGCCAAGTAAAATAGCAAGTTAAACACACACACAAAAGATGAGATGTGCTGGCCTGAGCAATCGGCTGTTGAAAACTGCAAATTCAGGCACCCCGCCAGGAGGTGTGTGCTGGCTGGAAGCCAAGGGTACTCTCAGCGACTCTGGAACAACGCAGGACACCCCGAGACAGGCTCACTGGGGACTGGTCTCCCCACTCCTGGGCTCAAAAAACCTCACCATCCTCAACCAGCACAACCGTGCTCCTCAGCAGGAATCTGGCATGAAGGCATCTGGGGAAATGGTCGTGGGGTGGGGGAAATAACCGTGAACTCTGTGGGCCATCTGTTTTGAAGATCCGGAATAAACTCTGCCATCTTGCTAGACCTCCGAACTTAGCCTTGGCCGGCTGCTAGGGAAATGGAGACGTTCTTGGGTGGGAAAGGCTGTTTAATCTCTGCTGGACATTATCTTACTTTTTTGCTTATCAAAATAAGCACAGGATAGCAGTCGTCATCGCCATTTCTAGATGGCCATAACTGGACAAAGATCAAATAGTGAAACCAGAGCCTTGTCCCTAAAACAACTATTTTTTTATATCTCCTTCCTTCATGATGGCATATGCAAGATATTGAGTGAATATATAAAAACGCATTACCTGACAGGGAAAGATATTATATAAAATCCAAGGTGTTTTTTGGAAGCAAGAAAAACATCACCAGGGAGAACTCAGGCGGATGAAGTGCTTGAGCACATTTGACTGTGACATGGGTAGAGCGTGGAGGTGGAGGCAAAAGTCACTTAAACCTCTCCATGGCTCTCTGCCCTCGCGGTAAATGGGGGCAACCAATGCTAATTGGTTTCAAAGCACCTGGAGTGCTTGTAATGGAACTGGGTGTGTACTGTCGGTGCAGATATTAATAAAAAGCCGAATGAGTGGATTGACATTGGCCATGGGATTTGCCTACTAGAGAAAGATGTAAACTGTGTTGCTCAGGCACAAAGCCATTTCCTTAATACTTCCATGCAATTTCTAATGGGATCTGAATGATGATGCAAGTACAATATAACAACAATGGGTCTGCTTATCTACACAGAGATTCTTAGCATTTGAAGTCAGTGTGGAGTATGTGGGCCTATTCCTATATGGAAATGAATTATGGATCCATCGTGGTCATGACTGGAATTGAACCAAGCCATTCAATATTTTATATTTTCTCCACTTCCTTCTTAGTCTAGAGACCTAAATAATGAGAAAGCTATTGAGGTCAGCATAGAGTCCTCATTCAAACTCCACTAAGATGATAGATCGAGGGCCCTGCACTCACCAGGTGTGTACGCTGAACTTGGGGTTATGAAGGTGAGCATAAAAGGAAGGCATGTTCTTTACAACATTTACATATTGCATAGTAATTCTTTGACCCCAAATCCACATTGGATTAATCTTTGCACTTCTTAATGCATCCAATAGAATAACTTTGCCTTAGCTGGTTCTTAATGTTTGTCAAATAAAGGAATGAACATATTTTTAACTACTGGGACTTTGAAGGGTGGGGAGAACCATTCCCTTTTCAAAATCTCTACATGTAGTTTCCTTGACAACTACGTGTAGGGAGGGAGTTTTCTCTTCTAATTCAGGCAATTCAGTTGATACCATTGACAAGATGGCGACATGCCCTACGTGCTACTGTGCCTCACTTTCAAGACCTGTTCACCTACAACATCTCATGTAATCCTCACCACCAGCTGTGGGGCAGGGAGAGCTGGTGCTATGACCCACTCGGCTGCAAACATTCAAGTGCAGGAAGACAGAGTGACTTGCCCACAGAAGATGTGACAATGCTGGAGGTTGGCAACTCAGTCCTCAGAGTCCTGGGCCCGAGTTCTTTCTCTGGCACCACAGTGGAAGTTGGGGTTCCCACCTTGCTCAGAGGATTCCAGACATACCCTGGGCAAGGTATAGCTTCAAAGGAGTATTGAACCATATGTCTGTCTGATGTGAGCACAATAATCTTAGAGGATAGATAGTAAGTTAAAGGAAAATTGTTCAAAAAGTTGTATTTTGGATACTATTATCACATCAGTTCCTTTCAAAACTTTATTTCCAATGAAGATTGAGCTGAAGCGGAGAGACTAATCTCTTTTGGGGGGTAAAGTATTTTTTTGAGATCATCTATAACAGGAGTTAATTTTTTTAAACAATCCTTGGTTACTTCTAAATTCAGTGTTTAGGAAAAAAAATTTTTAAGGATTATAGCAATAATTAATGACAACAACAATAAAAATTAGTGCACCTCAAGCCCTCTATATCCAAAAAGATGTGTTTTAACTATGCAAATTAGATTTTGATCTAATAAGCCAAACTTGGCGAGGGGAAACTGGACAATGGATGCAGTGCAGAAGAATTAGGGTGAGCTGAGAATCACCAGTTTTCTTTACCTTCTAGATTTGAGCTCCCTAAACATTTTTTAAAGGCAAATTATATGTGTATTTATTGATCTCACAGGTAATTTCCAGAATAAGGAGCTAAATTTCCAGATGTCACATTAATGACTCCAACCTTTTCCGGCTGTTGATGCCTTCAGTCTTTGCCTTTTGACATTAGCATCATGAAAGTCAATAGCAGAGTACAAGATGGAGTGTGCTAGGGATGTAGGGCTGGCAATACAGATTCTTTCTCTGGGATGAAGGACAGGACACTGTCAAAACCTCACCTGCCTCTCAGATACCCCTCTTAAAAGAGCAATTTTGGAATGTGGAGGCACCAAAGGCATTGGATACAGTTAGGCCCTGCTTTTAGATAACATAAATGACAAGTTCTAATTAAGAAACATACTGCATGCTTATGAAAGATGGGACAAATGTTCCGAAACGTGGTGCACTAAGTATGAAGTAGTAGCCAGGGCCTTAAAGACTTGGGTTTCCAGGGTACTTGAGACACAGCAATATAAATATTCATGTTAGTGGAGGAATTCCCATGCAGAGCCGATATGGAGCAGAAGACGCAACGTTCTTGGGGCTCAGGTCTGTTGGCTTCAGGGGAAGGGTCTCTATGGGTCTGACGGAGGTCATGGAGACTCCACAGTGGGTGGGCCCTGAGCAGCCCTCGGATCAGCAATGGGAACCAAGGCGGTAGAGGCAATCCTGTTCCTCAGAGGCTCCAGTGCTCCCTCCTGCCTGGGGGAAGGTTGGGAGCCTCCAAAGCCAAAAGGACACAGGAAGCACAAATCGCTACCTGAAACATAAAACTGGCAGCGTTAGTGGAGAAAGGCTTTTTTTTGGTAGTCTGAGGAATGGTGTAGCATGGTGCCCTTCCACTTGAGCACTCAAAACTTATCTCCAAGTCATTCTTTGGTGGTAGAAGGCAGCCATCAAGGAACAAACCCACGGCCCCATATTCCAAAGAGACATGCCTCCTATAGGCTGTGAGGCTGTTTACTTGCCCACGAAATGGAGATGTTTACAGGATGGGTAGGCCGTGGGGATGGGTAATTGGTAAGAATAATTGTAAAGCCCCTTAAAATGATAAAGTATCATTTTATCAATAAGTAGCTGTAAATAAAGCCATAAAATACTTAGAACTCCAAGATGGTACTTGAAAATAGGCCTCGGATAAAAGTAAGAGGTGTTATTACAGAGTAATACTGACTGCTTGCTATAAATGAAAAAGTCTATGAAACCAGATACCAAGAAATGGCTGACGAGAACTATTTCCGTGTTGGTAGAGAAAGGTTCATTGAAGATAAATAAAGAGAAGACAGTAAAATATTTCCCATGAAAATAGACTACCATAAATAGGCTTCTTGAGCAAATAATTAGCTTTGCTTTGCGAACCCTTATGACTCAGGAAGCAACATGTTCACACCTGAGCAGCCGCTTTTGGCCTTCTGCTCTGTCACAGCCTAGATGGGAAACCTTGCGAAGGGCACAGGCGAGGATACATAAGTTGGGCATTAACATTTGCATGGAAAGTGGACCAAGTTGACTATGGCTATTTTTAAAGGAGACATCAGCACAGACAAGCTCAAAGGGTGAGACTGGGCACCTGCTGGTCCTCACTGGCATCCTGATGGGAATGCAGAGTCCGGTGCACTTGCAGGTCCTTCTGGCTTGGAGGTTTTCAGGTCCCTGGGAATCCTGGGAAGTGAATGTCACTACCTTCACAAAGACTGGGTGGAACAGATCAGCATTCCTGGCCCAAATGGGGAGACCAAGCTGAGAATCCGTGGGCTCATAGGGACAGCAATGAAAGAGAAGCCCAGATGGTCGCACAAAGATTGTTTAAAACTTTCATAGCCAATGCACAGCTCTTAAAGAGTACTCAGCAGCTTCAGGTGTTGCAATTGTTTATATATTATTCTCTGAAATGAAATTATTTACTCGTTTATCATCTGTTTCCTCCACCTGAATCTATGTTACATGAAAGCAGGCACTTATTCCCTTTTACCACCCCTTTGGAACAATATGTGGCATAGGGCAGAAACCTAATAAACATTTTCTGAATGGCTGGATTTCTCTGTGAAGCACCCTTCTTGTTAGCTTACCTAGTCTTGGTTTCTTCCAGCCATGTGGTACCATTTGTGAAATGCTGACCAAGTTCATTGTGAGCAGGTCATGGGGCTAGAATCTTGGAGGGCCAGGAAGATTTGGAAGGTTCTGTTCCTGATTTCAACGACTTAATACATTTTTTTCAGATGGAATGATAAGCCTGCCATTCTAATCTTTTTTTTTTTTTTTTTTAATGTTAAAGCATCATTTATATGGATGCACAGAAAATAAGGTGATAAACTAAATATTACCCTTATTATTTCTCATAAGTGCTGAAATTTGGGAATTGATAAATCGAGGGCAGGTAGGAATGGGCATTGAGACAGGTAGACAAAGTTTTTAGAATTAGGGACAGTGGAAGTGGGTGGGTAATGCCTGTGACATCTTAGAAAAAGCAAATGTCCTTATGGGCAGGGATCAAGACTCAGAAGTCAGCCTGTTTTGGGCTTCACTCATTTTCAGGAGCAGATCTGCTTTGTCTATTCCAGTCGACTGTGCCACAGCCCAAGTGTGGGAAGTCATTTCCCTTCTCCCACACCCTGCCCTCTCTCTCTCTAACCAGGTGAGGTCACTAGGGATGTTCCTTACACTTCTTATTAGTTACATCCTCTGCCTGCTATTCAAAATAAAGCAAACCAGAAAGAGCTATTAAATGCCTCATGCATTTCCTTAAATCTGTTCCTAACAAGTTATAGTCTCAATTTCTAAAGCATATTCACTTTGGTTTTGTTTTCCATTGCAGGGATAGACATCACGCCTTACGTTGACTTCTCTATTCCTACTGAGCACACATCAATATTGTTAGGGTGTGTAGGGCAAATGTTCTAAGTCATGATCTTCAAAGAGAGTTCCTAGGGGTCCCTGGAGGCCAAAGGGGTAAATAAATGAGGCAGAAAGTGGCCTGGAACCAAGTAAGGAAGACAGCTGCATTCCAAACCAACAGCTTTGGCAACTGGAAGCCGTGACAGTTTTTGAAGCCTCCCTGGCTCTAGAAAGATCATTCTAGTTTCAGTAGGAAGCATGAATGGGGCCTGGAGAAGAACCTGGAGGAAGGGAGAGAAGCAGGGAAGCCAAGTACAGGGAAAAGAGGATGAGGCTGTGGGAGGCTCTTCTGCTTATGTGTGAAACATTTCCCATAAGAGATCAAGTCTCACAACCATCAGAGCAATCCAGTAAGTTGACATTATTGTCTCCATTATATAAATGAGGAAATTGAGGGTCTGGGAGATTAAGAAAGACCCAGGCTGTCAAACCCAGTAAGTGGCAGAGATGGGTGACAAGTCGTACTCTTTCCACTGTTGTACACCGCCAGGGGTGTACAAAGGGAGAGGGATCAAGATGGCTTAGTGGTAGAATCATTATGAGGGCAATTGAATGGGTGGATTCAAAGGGATTGAATGAATCAAAACAGAGGAGCCGAAGAAATGCTGATGTTTCTAACATGGAAGGTTTGATAAATGATGATACAGCTGAGGTGGGCACCAATAAAGCCCAAACAGGTTAGATGGGAAAGAAAACTTATCCCACAGGGACAAGCTGAGCTTGAGGTGCCTGCAGGTAGGTCTTCCAAAGAAAGGAGGCAGTTAGAAATGCTACAGTGCAGAACAGCCAGGAAGCGTTTAGGGTGAAAAACGAGAAATGGGCCACAGCCAAAACCCCAGGGAAAAGCAACAACCGAGAAGAAGGCAAAGCGAGATGCTCCAGTAAAACAGACTACAAAAGAGTTCAAACCTAGCTGGAGAAAAAGAAAGATATGCATATAAAGTTATTCATTATTTTGCCATAAGGGTAAAATGAATTACTTGTTTGCATGCTAAATGAAAAAGCAGGGCAGGATGAAAAAGAGGCAGGGAGATCCAGAACGTTTTAGAAATCAGCTTGGAACTGCTGTAATAGCCCTAGAAGTCAGCCTAGTTTTAAAAGGAAGCAGGTTACTTCTGTGCCAGCACAATCACTGGAAGGGGGAGGGGAGAGAGAGTATTAGGTAGAACCTTTGCTTGTGCTGGCCTGGTCTAAGCAAACATTCAGCAGCTTGCTCTGACTTCTGGAGACAGAAGAGGAAGATACTCCGTTCTTCTTCACCATCTCCTCTAATGCATAACTAAAAATAAAATAAAATAAAATAAAATAACAGGGGGTGGAGAGGCTGCACCACACTTTCAGAACAGGAAAGCGGAACAAATTCATAGGTTTCCTATAAGCTGGTGGGATCTAATATTGCAAAAGAGCAATTACAAAAATAGTTTTTTGAAGGTGTCTGTGGATTTTTGCCAGACAAGGCTTCTAAAAGTTATAAGGAATTATAAACTCCTGACTTGGATGAAATTCTCTGGGTCAGTGGTTTTTAAACATCTTAATGACATAGCATAGACTTGCAGAAAAATGCACCTAAGCATTCAGGTCACTGAGTATTCACGCACTGAACATACATACGCAATTAGTAACCAGATTTTTTTAAAGTGTCCATTTTAATTCCATAATAAATGCATAACTGGATGAATATAAATACATATGAACTAGAATGCTTGTGAATCAAATTTGCCTGAGAGAACACGAGAGTCAGTTGAACAATATTCTTTTCTAAAACCCACCTACTTCTCACCATGAGCACTATCCAATTCAGGCTGTCATAGCTCCCAAAGAGTCCCCTTATCACTATCTAGTCTTGCTGGCTCTGAGCCAGGTGACATATTTCAGCCAGAGTTATTTCTCTAATATCTAAATATGGTCATAGCTGTCTCCTGCTAGAACCCATCAAAGTATTCCCTGGGTCCTGAGGATGAAGTACGAGCCACAGAATGTGGCTCTCAAGGCCTACCCCCATTGCCAGCCTCATCTCTCAGGTCTTCTATCCCAGTACACTATGCTGTTTGCACTGTGAGCTTCTTTCAACTCCTGAAATACCCATCCCTCTTGCCCCTGCACTTTGGTTCATGCTGTCTTACGCGTGTGAGACCCTCCCCTGACCCCCACCCCCTCACCAGATTTATTTCTGGTTATCCTTTAGGAGTTAAGCACAATGTGCTGAGGACAAAAATAGGTACTCAAAAGTATTTGCACACTGGCTGGCTAGATGAGGACACAAATAGGTAGAAGACATCATCTCAGTAGCAAGAAAAGGCAAAGATGCTGTAATATGGTCCCAGTTTTAAAAACAAACAAACAAAAACAATCACAATGACCCAAACAAGCCGCCACACTCTTTTTTTTTTTGAGGGACTACAAGATAGTCTAAAATTGAATTACACTATGAGGAGTCAAAAGAGGTCCTAGACATGGCCCCTGCCCTTATAATCAAGCTAGAAAGACAGAACTCACATAAATGAGACAGAGAACAAGATGGCTTCCACTGCTGTGGTATTTTATCAGCCGCAGAGTTCCAAGGCAGGAGGCATGACCAGAGTGGGCAGCAAGAACCAGAGAGACTGGTCTGGAGCAACTGGCCTTGTGGGAATCTTGAAGGGCCTGCTTTCATTTGGGGAGGATGAGGAGAGGAGAGTGTGAGGGCATCCCAAGTCGGGGATGGCGTGGCAGCCTGAGAGTGGCTTGTGTGGGACAGTGAAGAGAAAGCCTGAATGGAACAGTGCAA
The DNA here is from genome assembly GCA_026826555.1 of Tolypeutes matacus. Lineage (NCBI taxonomy): Eukaryota > Metazoa > Chordata > Mammalia > Cingulata > Chlamyphoridae > Tolypeutes > Tolypeutes matacus. The sequence continues at coordinate 3,972,415 of JAKSZT010054552.1, forward strand.
GTCTTGGCAAACATAGGGAAGTAAAAGACACTAGGAAGAGTGGGGTCGCACTTTGAATCTTATAGACCAGGCAGGGAATTTGGATTCAGCGGAGTAAGCAATGGAGAGTCACTGGGATTTCTGGATCTGTAAACATTTGTGAATCCTCTCTGCATATGCCAAAGAGAAAGGGGGAAACAGCTTTGGCAGCTGGTAGCTGACAGGTAGGCTATGATGTTCCCAACTGAACATAAACAGCTCTCACAAAACAGAAAAATAATCAGACTTCAAACCCATGGCAGAACAAGAGAAAGACAAGGAAGCTCTGCACTAGCAAAAATAACTAAATAGTCCCTTCTTTCAATGGCTTCTCTACCAATGACTCTAGCCCTGATTTAATCCTCCTGCTCTCTAGATAAAATCTATCAATACTTCCTGAAAACACCCAGTCCAGAACTGGTCTCTACTCCCTTCAAATCTCCTTAGAACCATGGAGCACACGCCTTATTTCTGGAATAAGCCCTTTCCAACTCCCTTTTCCAAAAAGCCCCATCGTGCCCTTGGTGTGTGTTCTCCCTTATTGCAGCAAGACAAATGGACCTAACTTTGTTTGCATACAGGGGCATTCCTGATGGCCTTCAGTTGTTGGGCAGATCTTCCTTTCCTTTCCCATCCTTTGTGCCTGCCTAACTTGCCATTTCCCCTTCTTGGTTAATTCTTCCTCATCCTTAAATATTCAGTTCAAATATTACCTTCTCTGGAAGCATCTCATCATTTACTTTTCTCAGTAGTTGAATTCGATGCCCCTTTGTAAATGTGTCAACTCAGCTAGTCTAAATGATATTTTTGTATATCTCTGGTTGGGGTGGGCCACAAGGAAGATTCTTGGGAGATTTAATTGGGGGAAGGGAAGTAACAGCCATTTTGTATCTCACACACATTGTTGCTGATCTGCTAACTTGCCTCTTTGGCGTGAAGCAGTAGCTGAGCCTGAGCCTGTTCTGCCTTCCCCTGGATCCTGCATGTTTACCTGAAGGAGTAATTTGTGGGCCAGGAGTACATGTTTAGTTCATCTCCATGAAGTTCCAGCTCATATTTGTGGGTCACAGCCTACCCTTGATCTTCCCCACGTTACATCCATCTTCCCTTCTTGACTGTTTGGCCTGTTGGACTTCAAGCTCCAGTATCAGATACAGAGAAAACAACCTTACAGAGACTGCTTCACCCACTGCTGTAACTATGTAAAGTCAAATCCCTGCAACAAATCTTTATCTCTACCATCTATTGATCTGTCCTACTGGTTCTACATCTCTGGTTGAACCCTGACTGATAAACTCATCCTCTGAGATATTTCTGTGCACTTCCTCCAAACTTTGAATACACAACTCTTGTAGTATTTATCATACTTAATCATTATCATTTGTGCAGTAGATTATTCTTCACATCCTCTTTCTATCATGTGTCTTTTTAGTGCACTAGAGTGGGTGGAATGTATCTCCCCTCTCTATGGATGTTGCACTTGACAGTGTGACTTGCTTCCACATATTAAAATGTCAGCGGATTTTATATTAAATGTGCTTATGTGGTTTAAAATAACAGGGGGTGGAGAGGCTGCACTACATCAGCCCTATCTTGAGAAAAGCATGATCTGGGGAAGCTGCTGCTCCTTCCACCTGGGCCCCCAACAAACTCACCTGGAGTAGATCTGAGTCCAATCCCCAGTCTGGAACCAAGCCCAGCTGACCCACAGCCTGAATGAGAGACATCCAGGCAAACCTACCCTGGATCAGCCAAACCAGAGTTGACCTGCAGCCTCAGGAGCATAAGAATAAATGTTTATTGTTGCAAGCCATTGTATTTTGGGATAAGTTGTGATGCAGCCTTTTGCAATAATTGACTAGTAAAATTTGTTTTCTCCTCCTTACCTGCCTTAGATGGTTGGCTCCTTGGGGTCAGGGATCCTAATGTTAGTTTCCATATCTCTAATGCCTAGTCAGGTACCTGATACATGGTAGTTGTTCAACAAGTGTTTGTTGCATGATAGAATAATTAAATAAATAAATGACCAAATGATTGAAGAAGCACAATGGAGAGAGGCATGGCAAGCAGAGTTTGAGGAAGGAGAAACTAGTAGAGGTACATAGGATGGAAGTGCGGGAAATGAATCTGGGAGTGAGTATTAAGTACAACACGGTCCCTGCACAGTTTGGGAATGAATAGTGACCTGCCTTTTATTTTTCAGATGGTCCAAGGTACAAGATGCCACAGAGAGTCCATGTGGCTCCAGTAATCTGTGGACAGCATTTCTTGCACTCTTAACTCTTGTGGGTCTTTGAGGTGACCTGGCAATTAAAGGTCTAGTGCCTGTCTGAAGCCAGGTGTAAAATTGGGGAAACAGACAAAAGATGAAAAACCTCAACCTCCTCTAAAAAAAAAAAAAAAAAAAAATCAAGAAAAGTTCCTGGGAAGTAAAACATTCCTATTCTTCCTTTAGGTAACCCTGTCAATGCATAATCAGCTAATTTGATGGTTCTGTCATTGTGGAAAGGCTGGGTGTGACACCACATGGGAAGCTCTCTCAGCTCTCAGTCCGGACACAAGAGGTCTCAGGGGAAACAAACCTGGGAGCTGAAAGGAGTTCTCCTCAGCAGCCATCCTCCCAACAGAGGCCATTGTCACATTCCCTTAGAGCACGTGCCATGGACCTGTCATTAGAATTTCTCCTTAGGAGACGCAGCTTGAAGGATGCCAAATTAATTAGCTGTCCTCAAGTTGCACATTTCAAACCTTGAACTAACAACACACATGTGTGTGTGTGCACACATACACACCACCACCACCACTGACACGCACACTTATTCTACTGTGTTTTGGAGAACAAAGAGACAGTCTACATTTTGTTTGGTGTCAATCATAAGCAGAGATTAAAGCTGCTGTTTTATGCATTCAAGAGTTACACCCGCCACAATCATGCTTTCTCTGCTTAAGCGCTGAAGTTCAAAAGGAATACTTCATAGGAAAAACAAAAGACAAAAAAACAAAAAATAAACACACACACACACACAAGAACCTCAAAAAGATGCAGCAAGGACCTGAATGTATTGCATTCTCATTTCTATAAGTAAAAGCTGGATGCCAGAACTTCTGCAAAACCTTTGGGAGTGGACAAAGCTACTGGAAACACAAACTGCCTCAAACAATACCCAAACCATGTTGACATAAGTAGAAAAGTGTACCAGCTGGTGTGTTTGTGAACAGCAAGCTATTGAATCCTATTTCCAGGCTGTTTCATGTTGAAACAAAACTTGTCACAATTATTTATCCAGAAATTTCTGGACAATAATGTCCTCTTTTCGTCTCTATTTAGCATCTTACTACAAATTAACACTATAATATATTGAGTTCCCACTGAGTAGCCAATATTATACTATTAAAACTTTTCTATTAAAATGTTCTGAATTTAGATGTCTTTAACTCAGATTTAGTGATAATTTGGACAAGAATGTGATTCTTTTAAAAATTACATTCATTGTTTTTAATGATTATAAAAGCTCAGAATATTGCTCAGAAACAGATACATATAAAGAAGAACAGTGATCACCACTTAAATCCTACTAGAGGAAAATAATTGTTTAACTTTTCGATTATTTCCTTTCAGCAATTTTCATCACATATACTTCACCTTTCTATAGAAAATTGGGGTTATAATGATTATACAGTTACAAAAAAATTTTTTTAATACAACAGGAGACATTTTTCTCATGTAAATAATGATATTTAAAAATATGTTTTCTGAGAATTTCAAATTATTTCATTTTACTGATGTCCCATAATTTATTTAAGCATTTTCCCAAGGTTGGGCATTAGAAGGGTTTCTAATTGTTTACTTTTATATATAACATTGAGATGAACATGCTTAAATAAGAATGCTTATGGCACTTATGATTTTCTTCTGAGTGAAGAGAGCTATTTTACGTCTCAACGTATATTACCAATTTGCTTGTCAAAAGACTGGCAATAGTTGACACTCTTCCACAGAACAAAAGTGTCTGACTCGCCACGTTCTCATTGGCATTGACCATTATTTAATTTTAAATTTGCAAATCTGATAGGGGAAAACATGCTACTTCACTGCTTTATTTGTAATGCTTTGAATACTAGTGATGATAAATATTTTCCCCAATGTTTATTATCATCTGTCTTCTTTTATGGATGGTTTTAGCCTAATGTGTATGTTTTAGCCATAAACTGGTGATTTTATAATTGAGTTGTAATGGTTCCATTTCTGTATTTTAATATTTCTGTATATTAATTCTTCAAATAGAATTAAATTTTTTCCCCAGATCATAATTTACTTTTGACTTTTTAAATGTTTTTGGCACTGTTTTTTTTTTACATTTTTATATACCCAGATATTTCAATCTCTTACTTTATTATATTTTTTACTTAAAAGGTCTTGCCCACCCTGAAAGCTACTTAATATTTACCTTTGTATTTTGATGGCCTTAATTTTTACTATTTAATTGGTCCAGAATTTATTTTGGTGCATGATGGGAAGGGAAGCTCATCCTTAGTTTTCTCCTTTTCCTGAAGAGCCAGTTTTAGCAATATCATTTGTTACATAATACAATCTTTTACTATGTATGATGTGCATGTTTGTGTATTAGATTCAGTGCTACTGAATCTATTTTTCATGTCTTATGTTGGTACCTTAATTAATTAGGATTCTCCAAAGAAAAAGAACCAACAGGATAGATATAGAGAGGATATATATATATATATTGATATATGAGAGAGATATTACAGCATTTGGTTCATGCAACCATGGGGATTGGCAAGTCTGAATTCCATAAGGCAGACCATGAGTTAAAAACTTTGTTGAAGGTGAAATTAAATTCCCTAGCAGAAACTGATTGGCTGAAGTAGAGGCAGAAATTCTTCTTTCTTCTTTCTAAAATCCTCAGTTCTGGCTTTTGAGACCTCCAAGTGACTGGATGAGGAGATTCCCCTTATTGCTGGAGGCAATCTCCTTTGTTGATTGTAGATACAATCAGCCATAGGTGCAAATCTATCTACAAAATACTCTCACAGTAACAACCAGTCCAGTGTTTGCTTGACTAAACAACAGGACACCATAACCTAGCCAAGTTGACACATGAAATTAACCATCACAGTATCTCATTGCTTTAATTTTGAAAACTTGGAAGATATGTTTTATAACATCTGGTGGTAATGCAAATTACCCTAACCATTACTCTTTCCTTTCAAAGGGAACTTCAAGTTGCAGTTTAGAATAATTTTGTCCATTAAAAAAATTCTACTGAGATTTTGATTGGTATTTGTATTGAATCCTTAGTTTTATTTTGGGAAAATTAACATCGCTATAATACTTACTCTTTCCACCCAGAAACAGGGGCTAACTCTAAATTTATTAAAATCTTAATTTTTATCTCTCATTGAGGGCTTAGTTTTCTTCAAAGTTTCCACCTATGTTACTGCTGATTTATAATAGTTATTGATTTTTTAAGATGTTTAAATGCATCTATTAACTCATTAAATGCTCCTTAATTTCTGGAGATTTTTAGCTGATTATCTTCTGTTTTTATGTTTATATTCATATTCCTCACAAATAACATTTTTATGTTTGTGTTTCCAATCACCACACCTCTTCTTCCTGTTTCATGTCTTATTGCTATGGACAGATCCCCCAGAACATAATTTAATGGTAATGATGATAATTTGCACCCTTTATCTCATCTCTCATCCAAGCTTTGGTTTAAGATAACTGTCTTTCATTAAGTTTTAAAAGTTTTCTTGATACTCCTGATTTTCTATGTGTTTTTAGGAAAAAGGTTTGTTTGTTGAGTATCTGTTGAGAACGTTTTACTTCTTATTGACCTAAAGAGGTGATGTATTATATAATAGATTTTCTAAAATTTAAATGTCTTTTTATTCTTGCACAAACCATAATTGTTTGTGGAGGATGATCCTTTCAATGTACCCTATCTTCAAATTCTGTCAAGGGCCATGAGTCAAAACACTATCTTAACTGGAAATCCCAAAGAATATGTAATTCTTTTTGAGTAAGTTAAGAAGTAAATGAACTAACTTGATATTTTAAAGTTTAGGACAGATGTTTATCTCACCCCTACTGTTACCTACTTGTTTTCACTTAACATGCTTCATTCACAAAATGGGACCATCAGTGGGGGGGCTATTGTCATGGTAACCCCAAGCTTTGTAAATGCCCATTCACTGACCATTAGAGAGATGAGGGGCAAGGAAAGGGAAAGAGAGAGTGTGGACTCTGGCTTTCCAAGTGGGAAGCTCCAGCTCTTTATTTTATATATTGTGACCATGACAAGGAGTACATTTAAAGATGGCTGCTGCCAATTTCACATTTCCCTAAGTACATAGTTTTGAGCAGGAATCAGACTCCCACACACAGCATGAAAATCCTCACAAAAGGAACTTGTAAAAGATAATAACTGAGCACGTATACTGAGACAATGTGTGCTTTGTGATCATTTACAATGCAAGAACAGTTGGTAGTAAGGCGTCTTACAAAGGGACTCTTTCTTCTCGGTATTTAAAAAAAGGCAGATCTATCAAACTTATGATAATGCATTGCCATGCTGATTTAATTGTCAATTACAAATTACTTAAGTATGCTGTAATGATCTATATAAAGGCTTATTTTTTTTAACCTCTAATAGCTATTAATGGTTGTTAAAGAAGATGTAGCCACTTTATAAAAATGTAACGTAGAGGTCTATTAAGAATAAGTTTTCAAAATGATGAAATATGATCAAGAAAGTGTGAACCCCTGTACATTTTAATATTCCTTAGCAGGTTAATCTTCATTCCACTGAAGGAACATTTACTTCAAATTACATGCAATTACATTGGAAACATCTTCATATATATCTATATTATATATATATATATATAAATAGAGAGAGAGAGAGAGAGAATACATTTTATCTAATTCCCAATCAAAATTCTTCTTCATAAGTTGGGAAGAGGGTGTGGGTGGGCAACATATGACTACATTTTCTCACAAAGATTTAGATGATTTGGAAAACTAGTTCTTAAAACAGAAGTCACGTCACTACACTAGCACCCCTATTTCTCTTCGTTTCTGCTTTGGTCCCTGTTTGCTGTTTAAATCATTAAAAGGATGAATGCGATCACATGAGAGAAGCGTTCTGCGTGCTCGTGAGGGCAAGCGTTTAATCAATTCAAGGTATGGATGTACCTCACTTAACAGAACATGTGTCTCTAAAAAGAATTGTATATCACCTTCATATACTAAAATAATAGTTTAAGTGTCCTAGAGCTGTTTACTTATGAAAGGAAGTCTGTGGCAAATCCCTTGAAAAGAGAGAATTGTTTTGTAATCAAACTTTCTCCTAGTGTATCTGTTTCTATGCCTGAATTTTCTAAACGGAGTTTCCTTAAAGGGGGAGACCCTTGTCCTGCTCCAGGACTACTGAAAACACAGAAAGCACCTTTCCTGGTCTTCTCAGATGCCCACTAAGCCAGGAGCTATTAGGAATATGAAATTAAATTTATCAGAGTCCGAAGAAAACAGCATCAGCCTATGTCCACATAACCTAAAGTAATTTAGAGACTTAACAATTATCCATTTAACTTGTAACTGTAGACAGATAAATAAGCCACATAGTTAAAGCAAAAGATCTATCTTACATTGTTACTTATTCTATTTGGCTGTCTACATTGATCATATTAAACAGCTATCAAAACTTCATTTAATTTTATACTTTATGATTGGATGTGAGGTGAAGTGGAAAGAAGATGGGTTTTAGAGTAAGATAGAGCTCGGAGTCAAACTCTGACCAAATCACCATCTATGTGTCCTTGAACAAGTTTCTTATCTGAACTTATTTCCTCATATGTAAATTGGGGGTAATGTATAATTTATATGAATGTTGCAAAGATAAAATAAATTAACAGATGTCACAAACCTGGCATATAATATATATTTAATAAATATTATCATCTCTTATCATGATGTTTCCAACCTGAGGTCTTCAAAAATTAGCAAATTCACATATATGAGATTTCCATTCTCAAGAAATGAGTCTTCCATTCTCAACTTAATAGTTTAGTAATTGAACTCAGAGGTTACATGCAAATTGAAATGCTGGCTCTTAAATCCTTGAGAGCAAGAATCAAAACCTACATTAAAAAGCATATTTTTTCCATAGCACCTCCCACAGCATAGGGTCTTCAAAGGCACTCAATAAAAATTATAGATTCAGTTTTTGAGTCTGGTAAAAACAAACAAATAAAACAAAAACAAAAAAACCCACACACAAAAAACACGAAGTTATATATGGTGTTTGCTCTTTGGTTCTCAAGGCTAATTTCTTTTTTTCTTTTTTAACAGTCCATAATCAAGTCAACCAAGTAAGCCATTAGGTTAGGGACAGATTAATTATTGCATACCCTTCCCCTTGGTTTATTTTACTACCATGTGTGCAAATATTGCTATGTAGGAATGCATAGCAAGCAAATATGTTTAAAATACATAATTCAAATGTATCACTGTTTTTATTTAATATTGTCATTTTATAAGGCCCATGAGTCTGAATTTACCTCCTAAAAACTTGAAAAAATACAGACCTTAAGTTATGTTTAAAACTTAGTACCTCAGCTAAACTGCTGGATTGAGAATATGCAGCCTTTAAGTGAACAAAGGGTTAATACTTCCGTAAAGGCAGTAAAACTTCTGGGGAAATGGGCTTCTTTGGCCTAGGACCCCAAGGACTTGCTTTCGGACAATTTACACGTGTGAATCTGGAAGCATGGTACTCCCATAAAATTTCAAACATGAAAAAAAAAAAAAAAAAAAAATTGAGGAACGCCCCAGAAGAGCACAAGAAATGAAAGTTACTTCAGAACCAAAATCATTTTGGAAATTGAAGATTGCCGGTCGTTCTGAACAAGAATGGTAAAACTGGAAAGTGCTTGATAAATTAAATCCCTTTAAAATTCCGGCGGTGAGAAAAATGTAATACTCAACTTGCCTGAATGAATATGCCTTTAGGTCATAAAGTAAATCTAGTTGAGAGACTCGACCAACTTTTCCCTTTAGATCAAAGCTGAAAGCGCAGGGTAATAAGAAGAAAGCTTTAAGACACTCTTTCCTCAAACTCCTCAGGCTTGACAGTGAGCTCTTTCCTAGATGTTGCTCCCGCTTGCCCTGCCCTTGCCCTGGCCAGGTCTCTAGCCTCCTTTTCTTCTCCAAACCATGAGATGCCGCTTGATGAGCTTCACCTGGGTGCCCAAGCCAGCCAGCTCCTGGAATTCCTTTAGCCACCAACCATCATTCCCCAAGTTAGTCTGGAAGCTGGCTTTCTTTTGTTGGTTTAGAAATGCAACTACTGGATGATATCTTTGGGGGAGAGGGGGTTCTGGATGATTGGAAGTGTAGCAGTTTGATATAGTTATGAATTCCAAAAATAATTATTGTAAACTGGTCTGTTCCTCTGGGTGTGATTAAGTTATGATTGGACTTTGATTGGGCCACGTCAGTAGGGCGTTGAGTCCCTGCCCCTTGTTGGGTGAGGACTCACATTAAAAGACATGGCAGAGGACAGAGTTGGAGTTTTGATGCTGGAGTTTCAATGCTGGAGCCTAGGGAAGTAAGTACCCAGAGAAGCTTGGTCGTGAGGAAGGAGAGAAGGCCCCAGGAAAAGAGAAGAGCTGTTCGCCTGATAGTCTACAGTTGACCTTGTGGAGAGAAGCAAGCCTGAGCCTTGAGAGAAACAAGCCCTGGGAAGAGAGGAACCTAGGAAGCTTGAACTCTTGGCAGATGTCAGCAGCCATCTTGCTTCAACACGTGGCAACAGACTTTGGTGAGGGAAGTAACTTGAACTTTATGGCTTGGTAACTGTAAGCTTCTACCCCAAATAAATACCCTTTTAAAAAAACCGACCGATTTCTGGTATTTTGCATCAGCACCCCCTTTGGCTGAAGGTCTCTATGATTTTGACATGATTCAGGTACCTGGGAAGTTTGACTTCCAGGGTGCCAGGAAGCAGAGGCAGTGGTACATGAAGTTTAGGAGTGGATGCTGGGAAAGCTGACAGGCCAGTGTGTATTCCTGGCTCCTCCGATGACTATCTGCGTGAGCCTTTGTAAGCTTCAGCTTTCTCATCTCTAAAATGAAAACAATATACCTTTACCTGCCGAATAGAGTAGGGAGGCTTAAATGAGGAAATGCATGGAAAGAGCATGGCGGCAGAAGGCCTGGCATACAGAAAGTGCACAATAAACGCTGGCTGCTTTTAGCATCTCAGTGGGAGAGGGTCACTCTAAAATGTAATGGCATTAGAAAAGTCCCAGAAAAGGGAGTAGCCATGGCAAACACTGTTCAAAATGTCTACTTTCTCTGGCACCTCAGTGATAATGAGGCATGTGTGAGCAACAGAACACTATGGCCCTATTTTTGTTATTTATAATACAGGTCTAGAAAGTATATTTAAAAGATAGATGGCTGTGGCTCAATCAGTAGGGCTCCCGTTTACCATATGGGAGGCCCCGGGTTCGGTTCCCGGGGCCTCCTGGTGAAGGCAAGCCCGCCCACACGGCGTGGTTAGCTGACCCAGCGAGCATAAGCAGCAAGGGGGGGATAAATGAATAAATAAATAAAATCTTTAAAAAAAAAAAAAAAAAAAAAGATAGATGGCAATCTGCAATGCACTTATTAATGTGTGCAAATAGCCGTGGGTACAGATTCTCTAACTTGAGCGTTTTAGACATATGCATCCTACTTCCAGCGATTAGTTTTTCAGTGTTCTCAAAACACAGTATTAATGGGGTATTACTAAGTGGGTGGTAAAAGCCAATAAATGTTTTGATGGCTGAGTACAGTTTAGGGAGCTCATTCCCGATTAAGCCTTTCAACAAATCACATAGTTCTGACAGCCTCACTGACTAAACACAAAAGGCCTTTGATTATAGGTAGTAGTAGGATTCTCTAAAATAAAGTGGAATCCATGTGAGAAGAAAAGAATGAAATAAGTGGTAAACAGTCATTCATTCATTCAGCAAATATTTATTGAGCATCTAGTATATACCAGCTCTTGGAATTCAGTGGGCAGGTCAAATACTCTGCCCTCCTGGAATTTACATGTGCCGCTAACATAATCCTCACTGCCAGGAGGATTTTGTGACAACCTATGTTGTAAAAACCCATGTGTGAAAATACACTAATTTTCATATCATGCCAAGTAATGAGAAATGCCATTTAAAAAGAAAGGGCAAATGTGTTGATAAGGGTAAGGAGAAGGTTAAGGGCCATTATATATATAAAGGAAGGCATTTTTATTTATTTATTTTATTTTATTTATTCCCATCCCCCTCCCTCAGGCTGCTTGGGCTGGCTGTCTGCTCTCTGTGTCCATTTGCTGTGTGCTCTCTGTGTCTGCTTGTCTTCTCTTTAGGAGGCACCGTGAACCAATCCTGGAGCCTTCTGAAGTGGGAGAGAGGCACTCAAACACTTGAGCCACCTCAGCTCCCCGGTTTGTTGTGTCTCTCATTGTCTTTTCCCTCTTTGTCTCTTTTTGTTGTGTCAGCTCTCCACATGGGCCCACTTTTGCAAGGAAGGCCTTTCTGAGGAGGTGATAGAGCTGTGTGTGCATGCATGCGGGTGTGTGTGTGAGAAACAGGACACTCAGGAGCGTGTGAGCTGTGGGCAATGCGTTCTAGTCATGAGGAACAGCAAGTATAGATTCCTGAGGTAAGATCTAGTCACGATTCTCTGAGAAACAGTGACAAGACCAGAGTGAGCTCAGAGGAATGTGATACACAAGAGAAATAGGACATGGGGAGTATGGACTTTGTAGGACCCGGTTAACATAGAGATATACCAGAAGACAAGACTGAAAAAGGCCTTTGAAGATACCATTCCTTCAAAAATAGGATGGATACCATAGTGGTAGGAAAAAGAAACAAAACAAAACAAAACACAGTTTTTTTTTTCAATTTTTTTGGAGGTACCGGGGATTGAACCTGGGACCTTGTACATGTGAAGCAGGTGCTCAACCACTGAGCTACCCCTGCTCCCACGGCTTCTTTTAAAGACACAGGAATATGTGTAATGATAAAACTGTGATTTGGGAAGAAGAACTATACATGCCACAAAATAGAGGACCAGCCAGAGACATTGGAGAAGGGAAAAATAAAAAAGAATCAAGGTTTTCTGCCTAAATGGGATTTGCTCTTATGGGTTTATTGTTCTTTGGCATTTAAGTTATTGCAACTTCTCTCTCTCCCTGCATTCTCCCCTCTTTCCTCTGTTTTGATCAACTTACTAGGAAAAAATGTGAGCTATCTTTTAGCTGAAGGGCTCGTTTGCCAAACGCTTGCGTTCCGCAGCCTTTTCTATGTCCTCTCACTTTGCCTCTCCAAGCGCTGTCAACGTCCTCTCCAAAAAACAAAAAACAAGGCCATTTGACTTTCTCAAAACAAACATGCTAGCAAAAAATTATCTCTTTTTATCGAAAAGGGACAGGAAAAATAGTTATTAAAATCTTTGCTCTTTTGCTCTAGAACTATCAATACTCCACCCACTCCCTACCCCCCACCATGCCAGAAGTTTTACCAAATACATCCTGATTTAGTTCAGCTCTTACTAGGCATCATAAACTTTGATTTTCTCTTGAGATGAAATCCTTTGTAGATTGTAATGTATTATCCAATGTGACTTTTATTATCATTATCATCATGAATAATTATTTAAGACACTTCTGCTGCAATCTAAGGTTTGCAATCTGTGGTTTGCCGATCAGGGTTTCTCTCAGTGGCCATATCTGCACAATTGGCAGGTAGAGGCCTGCAGCCCAGAGAACAGAAGCTGTACCTCTCAGTGCATACAACGTGGGTGTGCAGGGGGGACCCCAAATATGCTTCAGCTCTACCTTTATTTGCTCTGAGGCTGCTGTGTTTAAATCTTTTTGCTCCTGGAACATAGAGGCCAAACCTGCTACCAGACTGAGAGCAGCAGATATCTCTAGAACTCGAGAAGAACACTTCCAGGGGTTTGCAAATAAGAAGCAAGAAATCCTGAAAATGAGCTACAAAGTAAACCTGGAAATAAGTCCAGCCATGCAACCAGAACCATCTGGTTAACAGTTCTATAAAGGCATGAAATATGTTTTTACATAAAGCTCTCCCTTGCTCATGAGTATTTTTATTAATTTTCCTCATATTTCTATGTAATACTGATATTGTTTGGACACTGGGCTTTCAAAACTCTTCCTTTCTATACTCACAACTCTTTTTGTCTTTCCTTCCTATTTAGTTTGGAGGCTTAGCATAAGAGCCTACAAATAATTGGCAGCTCTTACAGCTTGCCAGTTTCTTCTTTTTCTGCCCCCCTGTAGGCAATTGCTAGATATGACTTTGGCATTCCCTTGACAAATTACCATAATATTCCAAATTGTTTTTTATTGCATTCTTGGCATATATAGTATAATTTCTGAGTTCTAATTCCATCAATTATTTTGGACATTGATTAATTTATAGTTGCCAATCCCCTATTAGGTTCATGTCTTGAAAATATACAAACCACCTCCAAAACTTAAGTGCCATAAGGAATGCTTCAATTCTTGCCTTCTCAATTTGTTGCCAAAGTCATCAAGAGAAACATAAACATAATATTTAAAAAAATCTTTAGTTAACCTATTTTTAACAGTTTTTTTAAAAGAAGCAAATAATGCCTAACATTTGACTGCCCCCCTGACATATCATTAGAATAGCAAGAAGGCAGTGAAATGGTTAAACTATGACAGAGATGGCTTTTTTAAAGGGTTAGGCTAAAACAGTATATGTATGTTCATTTTCTGAATAACTGAATGATGGTATGGAACCAGTGGCTTGGGGAGTCTAGATATGCTTTTAGAGCTGTTACTCTGCCTTGAATTTTGAATCACATAATTTCAGTATGAATCCTGTATGGTAATTTCATAGAAACATTTTTGTACACCTATGATCGACTCCCTAAGAGAATCATCTGGCGTTAACCACCTTTCTAAAAAGAAAAGTTAAATCTTCGTTAAGATATTAACGCCTGTGCAACCGCCATGGTAGCTGCCCTTTTCCAAAGCATTTATTTCGCACCAAGCGCAGCTCTTAATTACCTCTCTGTAGGTGTGTTGTTGGCTCCTTACAACCATTGTAGGAGATGGGGACGATGAATTTTTACAGATGAATTTTACAGAGCAAGACCCTGAGTCCAGGGTTGTGAACCAAGGCAGTGGTGGCCACAGCCAGCTCTGAAGTGGTGGAGTCAGATTTTGAGCCTAATCCAACTCCAGGGCACACGACAGCAAACTGCCAGGGAGACTATTACATACTTGAGCAAGTCCGGTGAAGAACATGTAGGAAATTCTTTGATTCTCCTTTAAAAACTTGCAAAGTTTCCCCCCTCTACTTTTAGAAGGGGATGACATTCAGAAAATGCTTTCTTTCCATTTCTGTGTTTCGGAATATCTAAATTGACTCACTCCTGAGCTTTAAAATTTGTACATTTCACACCAGGAAAGATAGTCAGAGAAGGGAACATTTTATTCCCAAGTGACATTCTGGGGTTTAAATATCCTTTGCAACAGTTTTGTTTTGAAAGATCTCAGTGGTTGCATGTGAACCTGCCAGATGCCAACAATGTGTCTGCCACGTACACTATCCCCCAAAGACTAAAAATGCTTCTTGCTTATATAGTATTTGGAAAAAAACACACAAACACCATTGGCTCAGTAGCATTACCAAGTGTCTGGGCAAACCTGTCTGAAATAAACAGATGTTCTGGGCTCTTGTTGTCCCCTTTCAATAACAAAATGACTTGTAGGGAGCTGAGCTTTTCTGACTTTTTCACAACCTCTCTAGGAGGAATCGATGATTTCACATCCTGGAGTTGACTTCCTCAAGTAGCGTGAGACACCGGGCAGGTCCTAGAATTCACCTGTGGCTGCCAACAGGTTTCTGCAGGTGTCTGCCTGTAGGAAGCTGTCAGGAATTGGTCCAAATCACGGCAACACTCTTGACAGAAGGAAACTAACCGGAGGGAGCTTTTTAAGGTGCCGGAATTTCTTTCAGGGACAGAGATACATAGGTAGAATCCTCATTCAAAAATAAGTCAGTGACGAGATGAAGCAGAACAGACGGGGACAAGAACAGTTACCTGGAAAATGCACATGGATGAGGGGGCCTGATCCACGATGGGGCTGAGAAGAGGGCTGAGAGCAGCAAACGAGCAGCATTTTGAGTGATTTCAAGAGAAGATGGGGAATTTTCAAGAAGCCAGGTCCTAAATAGTGAAGGGAGGTGACATTAAGTATAAATGAATATGAACTTTGGTTGGAATGGCAAATAAGAATATTTGCAAGTGCATTACAATAGCCAAAGCCTTATTACATGTGTTGTGTCACTTGATTAGGGTGAGGGACTAAGAAGTGGAATAAGTTTTTGAACTCAGAAAAGGGAATAGAAGAAGAAGGGAGCAAAACCACAGGTGATCTCAAGTCTCCTCCCTGGAACTAAAGGCATGGGGAAGGAGTAGGTTAAAATGGCTTAAATTAGCCTATTTGGGTGCTGAGATTTTTCTATATAATAACTGCAATGATGGACGCATGGCATTATGCATTTGTCACAGCCTATGGAATAGTACAGTACAAAGTGTCAATCATAATGTAAACTATAGACTTTGGTTAGTAGCAAGGCTTCAATATTGGTTCCTCAACTGTAACAAACGTACCACATTGATCTACGAGGTCCTTAATAGGGGTAACTGTGTGTGGGTGGGTGTGGGGGGATTTATATGGGAATTCCCTATACTTTTGGTGCAATTTTTCTGTAAATGTAAATCTAGAAGTTCTCTAAAAATAAGGTTTAAAAATGGCTTAAATTAAAAATTGCCAAGCTTGACATGAGATAAGACACACCAATTTCATGAAGATATATGCAGGCAGAATCTGTTTACAGTGTAGCTCTGAAGTGCTGGGAAGAAGAACTGGATTCAGTAAGAAAGCCTCACATTCCGGACTCAATCCATTACCAAATGTGTAACTTAGGGAATGTCATTTAATATATCCAAACTTGAATTTCTTTATCTGCAAAGTAAGAGTAATAGGATCTGCCTTCATTCTACACATGAGAATGCATTTATCAGAGGGCTTGTCAGGTAGAGGGCACACAAAAATGTTAGTTTGAAATGATAATCAGATCTCTTCATCAGGCACCTGCAAATGTCTCTCAATATTCCACATTCCTGTCTAAGATCTTCGTGAGGTAGATGTTCTGATTCTACAAGTGAGAAAACTGAAACTGAATGGGCAGTTTGTGGACCTAGCAGTAGAAATGAGGCCTGGAAATGTCTGATCCCTGGGTCTTCTCACTGGGGAAAATAAATCACTAAATTACATGCCCCAAGTCACATAGCTAGAAAGGGAGAGAGACAGCATTGGACAACAGGTCTACCCAGTTCTAAAGCCTGAGCTCATGATGTCACACATTTTGCTACTTGTGAAAACTAAAAAGGGCTGGGCTTGCTTCTTCACCCTTTACCTACTGTTGATTACAATAAGGGACAACCACACACCTGCTGATAAACATCAAAATGGTCTCTGTCAATAGGTGGAGGTAATTTTTGAGTCAGAAATTGTAAAATCGCTATATGCTTTGCCTTTGATGGGCAAAAACCTAGGTCTACCTCCACATGGGGTGATAATATAGTTAATTTCAGTCTTGGTGCACAGGAATCTGACTAGGCAGGGCCCAATGTTTCTTGAAGACAATATATTCAATTTGGTTACTAAAGTTGAGAGGCAGGTCTGGAAAAAGAAGTAATACAGCAAGCATTTCTTCTCCTTTCACTGATAATAAATCGCTGAACATAATCACATAGCCTGAGGGGACAGCTTAGTGAACTAAGCTCCAGGTTTGCTATGCCTGGACTGCTTAAACCCTCAGGTTCAAATCCCAGAGTCTTCATCTCTTTGAATTTGAGCAATTACATTGCGTACATTTTTATTACAGGAAAGACTTTATAACGCAAACCCAGTCTATCTTATGGAGACCCTCAACACCTGGTACTTTTTATTTATTGAAGCATTGCATTTCAGCTTACTGTCTCTAACACCGTCAGCACACTTTGAGAGGAGATTATATGAAAACTTTTGGTGTCACTATTCACTATTTTGGTGGGTTTGTGTGCCATGTCATTCATGGATGTGATCTGCCTGTACTGGCAAAGAAACAGATCAAGTAGAGATCTAGTCCGTGAAGCAAAGGTGAATCCCACATAATTGGCAATATCAGCCACCATTTATTGCAAGGCCCACCTGTGCTATTGATTGCGCTTGGCACTTAACACAAATTATCTCATTGGTACTTACAGCTCCCTGTAATGTATGGATTTTTATGCTCAGTTTACAGAGAAATATAAATGCCCTAAAGGCAAATGAGCTGAACTAGGAGTGCTGAAATGTAAACACAGGTGTGTCTAACCCCAAAGTCTGTAATGTTCCATTTATCTGTGCTGCCCCTAAAATTACTGGATGTCTAATTAGAACATAGGCACAAAAAGTACCACAAATGGACCTGTGAAATGAAAGCCCAAACCAGGAAGACAGCAGGACCCAGGAATTCAAGAAGAAAACTTAGGTCAAACTGTCACAATTGTCTGTTAAGACTATCCTTCAAGATCTGGCAGTTGAACATCCCACTCATGCCATGCTCATCCAAATGGTGAGTAGGCAGTTCTCCAGAAGAGCCCAAGCGGGTGGGTGCGAGGGTATTATGCCCTTTGAAAATGTCAGAGGCAAAGTTCTTACACCGAGTGGAATCCTCACTCTGCCAAGACGAGATGTCATGCAGAGCTGGGGCCTCAGAAGTCACTTCCCTGTGTGGGAGTGTGTTCTGTTGTCTCATTGCTTTGTCTCACCATCTTGCTAAGTTTCTGTGTTCTTTGCCACTACAGAAACTCTCCATCCTCTGTTTGTGTCTTTCTGTCAATCACAGGACTGCCCTGTTGGACAAGCCTCGGAGTGACTGACTGTTGGGAGGGAAGCTACAGGCTAGGGCCACAGGGTCCCCAGGTTTCCAGTGAGGCTGACTCTAAGGGGGCAAGGAGAGGATACCATATCTTCAGAAATAGGCACAGTCAGACATGGGTGTAAGTGGAAATCATCACGTCAACCTGAGACAAATTGAGTTTGAGTGCCTGAAGAACATTCTGGTAAAGAAAGTACCTAGAAATATCCAGATAGAGATGTAATCAGGGAAAATCAGATATGTGAGTCTGAAATATAGGGGAGGTTCAGGATTAGAGACCTAGATCAGGAACCATCAACATATAGGAGATAATTGAAACCGTAAGAGAAGATGGGCTCACCCAAGGAGAGGTTATATAGAAAGAAGAGTGGTGGGCCATAGACAGAATCCTGGGAAATACTATAAAGAGGAGATTGAGAAAGACAGCCATAGAGATGGGAGAATCAGGAGGGAAGAGTGGTGGGAAATCAAATTTGAAGAGCAGCATTCCCAAAAGGATATCTCCAGAGCACTTGCCTCAGGGATGTTCCTGTGAAATAAAATTTTATAATAAGATCTACAGGTTAAAGGAAAACTGGCTTGATGATTTGTATTTTGACTCTTTAAAGAGGATTATCGTATGTCGAGCTTTCTGAAATTATTTGACCACAGCACACTTTATTTTATATATGACCTGTCCATATCCCTCAACACCAGTGTTCCTTGGAGCCCGCATTTGGGAAAACCCAGAGTAGTGAATTTCCCTGAACAAGAAATTGACTGTGATATCTATGCCACAGAAAGACCCAGTGAAATGAGGACTCAGTAATGGCTGAATTTTGACAACTAGCAAATCATTGATTATCAGGGGAGTTTTAGTAGAGTAGTGAGGACAGAGGCAAAGCCAGGAAGGATTGGCTGGGAAAGAAGAGACAACAAAGCCAAAGCCACACTTTGACTACTCTTTCCAGAAACATGGGTTTGCATGGGAAAGACAGACTTGCAGGATAGTAATTAGCCAGGGTGTAGTATCAATAGGACATTTCAGGAGATGGAGAGCTTTGTGTAAATTTATAGGTCAACAGAAAAATACCAGGAGAGAGAGAGAAAAGCCAAAAATATGTGGAGTGAAGGAATAGGGTAGAAAGGTTAATTGCTGGAAGTATGGAAAGGAATCAGACATTAGACAGAATGTAGGAGTATTAACATACAAACATGTGAAAATTGATGAAAACCCAGAGGAACAGCTTAGTACTAATTTGGAGGACTTGGCAAGGCTTCTTACAAGAGGTAGCTTAGCCTTTGACATGGGCTGGAAGGTGCAGGCAGAGAAGAAAGGTGCATGGGCAATGACAGCCACTCCCAAGGGCTTTCCATTTTTAGCACTTTCCATTTTTGCTAGTTCTCCCTTCATTGAATGTCATTAGTTCCATGGAACAGGGTGTTTAATTGACTATAAGAGCCTAAACATCCACATGCTCTATCTATCTGCTCCTTTGTAATTTGGGGCCCTCTTTTATTATTTGACTCCCAGTATCTAAGGTTACAAATATTTTCTACAAAAAAGGGAAGAAGGGAAAGAAAGGGAAGGGAAAGGAAGGGAAGGGAAGGGAAGGGAAGGGAAGGGAAAAGAGAACTCAATTCACTTTTGGTAAATTGGAGAGTGTAAGCTGGAGGAAACCAAAATTGTGTGAGCAAAAATAATACATAGAATTCATTTTGCTAATCTGAAACTAAGAGTTGTATCAAGCAACTTATGCAAGACCAGAATCGGGAAGGAAAAGTATGTAAGGATCTGAACAAGATGATGTTTCCACCTTGCTGAAATAGCATCTTTTTCAAGACAAGAAAATGAAGGTTGTTACTGGTGATTACTATTCATCTCTTAAAGGTATTAAATAATCATTACTTTTTGGTAATAGCAGTTTGAGAAGCAATAATTTTAAGAATTTCTCATGTTCATGTAGTTCAAAGCAAGAACTCACTCGCTATCTCTCCACCTGATTTGAAAATGTGTGACTTCTGTGACTTGGACACGTTCAGAAGACATTTCTGCAAAAACATTTTTGTTCTAAGTAGACGGGATAAACACGAGCTTTTCAGCTGCCTTTAGCTATAGCATTGCATTTTATCCTTGAGCCAGACTCATATAAAAAAATCTTAATAGAAATGGGAATTATTCAATTCTAAAGTGTTTTGCTGCTGCTGCTGCTCTTTGTTAATCAGAAAGCTGCCCCACTCGATGGCTTGATGAAGCAACAGTGTTAATCTATGCTGGCAGCTATGAAAAGTTGGTCCCCATCCCATACAAATGTTTAAACAGTGGTTACAGGCATGCCTCATTTTATTGCTTTATTGCACTTTGCAGATATTGCATCTTTTACAAACTGAAGGTTTGTGGCTACCCGCATTGAACAAGTCTATCGGCGCCGTTTTTCCAGCAGGGCATGCGCGCTTCGTGTCTCTGTTGGTAATTCTCACGATATTTCAAACTGTCTTATTACTATTGTATCTGTTATGGTGATCTGTGGCGGTGATCTTTGATGTTACTATTGTAACTGTTTTGGGGCACCACAAACAGTGTCCATATAAGATGGTAAACTTAATTGTTAAATGTTGCGTGTGATCTGACTGCTCCACTGACCAGATATTCCTCTCTCTCTCCCTCTCTTTTTTCTCCATATTCCCTGAGATACAACAATATTGAAATTAGGCCACTTAATAATCCTACAATTGCCTCTAAGTGGCCAAGTGAGAGGAACAGTTGCACGTCTCTTACTTTCAATCAAAAGCTAGAAATAATTGAGCTTAGTGAGGAGGGCCTGCCAAAAGCTGAGTTAGAATGAAAGCTAGGCCTCTTGTGCCTAACGCTTAGCCAAGTTGTGAATGCAAGGGAAAAGTTCTTGAAGGAAATTAATAGTGCTACCAGAGTGAACACATGAATGTTAAGAAAGTGAAACAGCCTTATTGCTTATATGGAGAAAGTTTTAGTGAGCTGGATGGAAGATCAAACCAGCCACAGCATTCCTTTAAGCCATAACCTAATCCAGAACTTGGCCCTAACTCTCTTCAATTCTGTGAAACAGTAGAAAGATGAGGAAACTGCAGAAGAAAGTTTCAAGTGAACAGAGATTGGTTCATGAGGTTTAAGGAAAGAAGCGGACTCCGTAACATGAAAGCACAAGGTGAGGTGGCAAGTGCTAATGTAGAAGCCGCAGCAAGTTATCCAGAAGATCCAGAAGACCTAGCTAAATAGTTGATGAAAGTGGGTACACTGAACAACAGATTTTCAACGTCGGAACAGCCTTCTATTGGAAGAAGATGCCATCTAGGACTTTCCTAGCTGGAGAGGAGAAATTAACGCCTGGTGTCAGAACTTCAAAGGACAGGCTGACTCTCTTGTCAGAGGCTAATGCAGCTGGTAACTTGAAACCAATGCTCATTACCATTCCAAAAATCTGAGGGCCCTTAAGAATTATGCTAAATCTACTCTGTCTGTGCTCCATAAATGGAATAACAAAGCCTGGATGACAGCATATCTGTTTACAACATGTTTTACTGAATATTTTAAGCCCACTCACTGCTCAGAAAAAAGATTCCTTTCAAAATATTGCTGTTGATTAACAATGTGCCAAGTCTGATGGAGATGTACAATGAGATGAATGTTGTTTTCATGCTTGCTAATACAACATCTATTCTGTAGCTCATGGATCAAGGAGTCATTTTGATTTTCAAGTCTTAAAATTTAAGAAATTCATTTCATAAAGCTATAGCTGCTATAGTTAGTGATTCCTAAAATGGATTGGGGTGAAATCAGTTGAAAAACTTCTGGAAAGGATTCACCTCTCTAGAGGTTATTAAGAACATTTGTGATTCTTGGGAGGAGCTCAAAATATCAACCTGAACAGGAGTTCAGAAGAATTGATTCCAACCCTCATGGATGACTTTGAAGGGTTCAAGACTTCAGTGGAGGAAGCAACTGCAGATGTGGTAGAACTAGCAAGAGAACTCGAATTAGTAGTGGAGCCTGAGTATGTGATTGAATTGCTGTACTCTCATAATATAACTTAAATGGAGGAGGACTTGCTTCTTATGGATGAACAAAGAACGCATTTTCATGAGATGCAATCTATGCCTGGTGATGATGCTGTAAGCATTGTTGAAATTACAACAAAGGGTTTAGAATAGTATATCAACTTAGTTGATAAACAATGGCAGGGGTTGAGTGGGCTGACTCCAATTTTGAAAGAAGTTCTTCTGTGGATAAAATGCCATCAACCAACCTTGCATGTGAGAAATCTTCCATGAAAGGAGAGTCAAATGATGGGCAAATTTTATTGTTGCCTTCTTTTAAGAAATTGCCACAGCTACCCTCAATCTTCCGCAACCACCACCCGGATCAGTCAGCAGCCATCAACATCGAGGCAAGGCACTCCACTGGAAAGATTACAACTCACTGAAGGCTCAGATGATGGTTAGCATTTCTAAGCAATACAGTATTTTTAAATGAAGCTATGTGGTTTGTATTTTAGATGTCATGCTATCACACAATTAATAGACTACAGTATGGTGTAAACATAACTTTTATATGTACGGGGAAGCCAAAAACTTAGTGTAACTTGCTTTATTGAGGTGATCTGGAACCAAACCTGCAATATCTCCAAGGTAGGCCTGTCTAAGGTAGTAAACTGATAACCTATGACACCAGCATCATTGACGAGGCAGAACCCCTAAAGAAATGCACATAACTAACTGCCACAGCCACAAAAGATAAATACCTTCATTTATGTGGGAAAGCATCCATGTAAATATACCTCAAGCAACCACACAATACTTGAGAGGAAACATTTTAGGAAAGGAATCAAATTTGAGATATATTGCAAGGCAAAGCTCTGGATGGACCATTCTTTCTTTAATGTATGGTCGGTAAGTCAATGAGTGAGTGTTTGAGTGTGTGTATGTACATGTGTGTGTACGTGTGTGTGAGAGAAAATGCAATGTTGCATGTGTTTTTGTATGTACAGCAAAATAGGGATTTTTGTAGTCTGTTTATTATTAGTATGTAAGCTAAGGAGATCGACTGGTTGACCTACAGGCAAATAATAGCTCTACTTAAGTCTCCATTTTACTTAAGAAAATATGTCTTCTCCAAGTACTGGCGACCCTATTCAGAATTCTTAGAAACCCCTCACTCTTCCTGAGGGTAGTCCCCTTTTGTTCAACCCTAGCTTATGACTTACAGGAATTTGCCCATGGCTTTGGGGGTTTGCCCAAGTCCCACATTTTACAACTCTCCCTGGCTACTCTTGTCATTCTCATAATTTTGGTTGTTCTCCCTATCAGAAAATCCAAGGTCTTTATTAATTTCCTTTGCATATTATCAGAGCTGATTAATGCATTTTCACTCTGAACAAGCAGAAAAGGGCCTTTATTCATAGAGTCTTATTTCACTATTAATTTAACTCCAGTCATTAGAAGTTTATCTCCTTAACCATCGCTAACAACAACTTCACCAGAAAGCATAATGACTGGATCCTTAGTCTGTATATTCTTTACCAAGAAAAGTCTTATTGAACGTTAAGCAAGTACCCCGCACCTGGTGATTGAATGTCTTTTATCACCTTTTTAGAAGAATTCACTAATATATTATCTTTGATATACATAATTTTAAGCCTAAAAGAACAGAGTGTGAAGTGCAATACAGTTAGAACACAAGGCACATGCATCATCATGGAAAACCTTGCATTAGCTATGCTTTTCCAAAGTTACAGAAAAGAAATCAAGCTTGCTGTCCACCCCACCTCTTACAAATCATTAGGAGACTTTCAAGAGGCAGCATAAAATATGCAATGCCCATTACCTTTTTGAAATAGTAACTTCTCATTTTGACATCAAAAGAAACAGAGAGCAAATTATTTACATAATTTAACTACAGCATGACATATGTATAGTTAACTTTGGGGACACTGCTAGGTGGCAGCTGCTATTCTAAACATCATCATGCATTCCATTCAGTGCAATGGAACAGAGATTATTTTTGCAATGAAAAATTAGGCACTCCAAATTTAAAGGCCAAGCCTTTTTTTTTCTAGATCAAAAGAATGAAAAAAATTGTGCCACCTTAAAAAGAAACAAAAAAGATTAACCATCAATTCTTGATTATTTCGGAAGCAATTATTAAGTTGGTTCTTTTTTCCAGTACCACCTCCCTCTTTCCCCTGTGCTCCAATCTCCTCGTCCTTCTGGCTGCCAACTTGGTGGCATTTTGCTGTCCTTTCATTCAGCACTGAGAGAAAAGAGAAAAATGAGGTCAAGGCAGTCCATTTTGCTCCCTCTTACCAGCTCTTAAAACCTGTCCAGAGGGGTATCTAGTTGAGACTCTGGGTTTAAAGTAAATTTTTCAGATCATAAGTGGATTTTAATGATCTATGTTCTCTGCTTTCTAAGTACTAGAGACAAGGAAGCTTTAATAACCCGCATGACACCATTTCCATGGCAAAGCACACCTTTTCCATTGACCTTTTCCCCCAGGCCCTCTGGCTTTGGGTCTCTGGGGAGGAACCTCACTCTGCAGAGCTCCAACCACAGGAAGGCTACGTGACGGGGCTCGGCTGCTGGGCTTGGAAGTCTCTCTGCGTACCTGCTCCAAGGTCTCCCACAGCTGCTCCAGCCACTGACTGAGCACGGCAGGGACGGGAGACCCGTTCCCGGGAGACACGGGACCCCAGCAGCCTTGCCAAGCCTTCCTCAGACTGAGCTGAGGTCCAGGAGCCTCCCACCCACTCTTCCTGCTGGGCCGTCTGACCAGCCTCTCAGCATTCCCCCGCTCCTTCCTCATTTCCTCCCACAGGTACTTCCCCTCATGAAATCCTTGTGTGTTTAGTCCCCTCTTGGTGTCTACTTCTGGAAGCACCTGGACTAATGTGGTCTATAGTTATAAGAGATGTGAAAATCAGGTAAAGTCTACATTGGTAATCAATGAAATTCATCCAGGCATTTCTTCATGTGTGTGAGTGCAAGTTGTGTGTGTGTGTGAGTCTATATGAGTGTGTGTGTGTGTGTGTGTGTTTACTCAGGAATTCCCTGATTCATACACGGGCAACTTAGAATAGCTCTTCTGGTTTGCTCCAAACAGTACCAGTGAGGTGGTTATAGGAATTGCATTTTCTTTCTAATGTACCAATCATGATGACTTCCTTCCACTCCTTTCCCCTACTCCGCCCATGGTTACCTGTACCCAGTGCTGATACCAAGGTGGCCTGTGCAGTGACTGATGGGAACTCACTGATCCATTGCAGCTCTCCAGGTCCTATCTCTGGTTTCCTGACCACTGTCCCCTGTCCATTCCTCAGCTCCCTAACCCCAGATGTTATTCCCTTTCTCAACACAGAACACCTGCTCAGCTCCCATGCCTGGCATTTCTCCTGAACTGTAGATGAATGAGCATCCCAAACACCATCTTGAAGAGATCTAAGTTTCTGTCTTTTTCTACCAATCTGAATAAGAAAAGGAAATGGAAGGATTGCTGTCTAGTAGGAAGCCTAAGGAGAAGGTGGGGCTAAGCTAAGGTGATGGTGGCTAAAATATCTAAGCATGCCTGTCCAGGGCTGGACCTTCAGAAGCACAGAAAGGGATTTTGAAAATGGAAAACAAAAAACGTCCTGAGGTTTATGGCACGTGACAGGCAGCTTCCTTGAAACCTTCAGCCCCACCAGGCTGCACCCCACCAACTCAGCCATCAAAGACACCATCAGGGTCTCCCCATCACTGCCTGGCTCATGAAAGGAGAAGAGCTCAGGGGATCTGTAGGGCGGGAATATGTAGGGGGTCCCCAGAATGCTGCATGGTGGATATCATCTGGATGTGCCAAAAATAAAAACCAACTTATCATTTCCTCCGTGTCTTGCTCTTCTTTTTAAAAAAATCCTAATTTAGTTGACGGTGATATCTCATCTATAAACCCTAAAACTTTCCCATGAGAAACACTGTGTAGGGTTGTTAGGATCCATGGGCTTATTAGAACTATCTTTGGCAAGTGATGGGTTAGAGAGGCATTTGTTATCATTGCTTATCACAATTTTTCATGGAAAAATCCATTTTGAGCTTCAAGCCACAGATTCCAAATAAACTGTGGAATATGATCCATTCATAAGTTGGGTAATAGCTGTGCTAATGATGTGGGATACAACCTCATTTAGAAGATTATTATTATTATCATTAATCAGTTAGAGTTATTCATTCATAGCCTGTGATATTTGGAGCTTAGCTTGATTTCTTTTAGGTCTTTTAACTTGTGGGTTTAGTATTCAGTTCCTTGACTATATTAATTTCTGTGAATAATGTTGTTCTGTGCTCTGAAATTCCAATTAAAAATTGGTAGAGATCATAAATATCATCACATACAATTTGGAGGGATTTTAAACATGAATCTAATTCAGTGGTTCTCAAAGTGGGGTCCCAGGAACAGCAACATCAGCACCACCAGGGAACTTAGAAAAGCAAATCATCAGCCCTATGTAATACTGATTGAATCAGAAAATCTGAGGGTGGGACTCAGAATTTTGTGTTTTTTTTTTTGTTTTTTTTTTTTTTTAATTGCAATTGGTTTTTTTTTTTTATTTTTTTTTTATTTTTTTTATTATGGGTAAAAATCAAAATTCTCACAATACATACAAACATTTGTAAAATGATATATAAATATATATGCATATATGTGTATTTGCTTACAAAAATGTTATTTTATATATATATATATACATATATTTTAAGAGGTGCTTAGATTACCTAAAATATTATACGGAACCCACTCGGATTCCCATGTTGCCCACCTCCCACACCTCCCACCACATCCAACACAAACATCTCCCATAGTGTGGCCCACCAACCTCAATGAACTTACACCTCCTGGAGCTTTGCCACCAACCATAGACCACAGTTCACACTGTAGACCACACTCTCTCCCACTCAGTTCTGAGTGGTGTGTGCTGATTTAAAATGGCCTACATCCATTGCCACAACAGTACTCAGGACAACCTCCAACTCCCAAAGAAACCCCTGTATTTCAACTGCTCATCCCCTCCCTACCCAAAAAACTGTCAAGTGGCCACTGGCTCCACCTCATTGTTATAATTTCTTGCATTGCAAGAATCACCATATGTGAGCAAGAGAATACCATCAAGTCCACTCTAGTCCATAGTTCTTCCCCCAATCCAGAGGCGACTGGGATGGTGATGTCCACTCCAACTCCAAGTGATAGAGGGCTTATATCCCATGGATATGGTGGGTGGGATGATCCTGCCTGCAGATGCAGGCCCTCTCCATTCCCTGGGATGGCCATTTCCCATCGTTGTCTCCTCACCAGGTGACTTGGATGAGTCCATTGAGCTGTAGGGTAGGAGTTGCAGCTCCACTTAGATTTCATGTACACCTGGCACATAGGTAGGTGGGAGGCTCCAGTCGCTGGAAGTATACCTAAGAAACTCCAGCATCACATGTAGGTTTCAATAGAAGGGACTGGTGAACCATGTGCAGGGAGGACTTATTTGAGTCTAATTCTGTCACTCTCAGGAGCACAGATTACAAAATAGAACCCACTGATAAGGCATCAGTCTCTGGGGCTATCCCCCCTTATATAAGACCAGGGTGTCTCCGGAGCTCTCAGGAACCCCACTGAGTGGGGTGATAGAATTTTGTGTTTTAACCAGGTCGCCAGGTGGTTGTGATATATTGTCAAGTTTGGGAACAAACAGTATATCTAATATATTTCCTATTCTGGTGGTTTGGAGCTGTATGGACCCCTGGGGAGGAATGTTCTTAAATTTAATCCCTTCCTGTGGGCGTGAACCCATTATAAGTAGAACCTTCCTATGAGGTTAATTCAGTTAAGGTGTGGCCCACCTCAATAAGGATAGGTCTTAATCCTATTACTGGGGTCCTTTATAAGTGGGAAAAAAAATCAGAAAGAGAGAGAGAAAAAGCCAGAAGCTGAACATTAATGGAACTCAGAAGAGAAGGGAGAGAGCAGGAGGTGGCCACTATGTGCCTTGCCATGTGAAAAGCTAAAGACCAGTGATTGCCAGCAGCCATTCCAGGCTGCCACAGACTTTTGGGGAGAACACATCAACTTGATGATGCCTTGATTTGAACTTTTTCCTAAACTCAAAACTGTAAGCCATTAAATTCCCATTGTTTAAGCCAGCCCATTACATGGTATTTGCTTGAGCTGCCAAGGCAACTAAAACACCTATCTTTCGACCAGTGATTATATTAATCATGAATCAATTAAAGCTGTTTTAAATGTCCTCTATGTAATAATCCTTGTGGAGAATAAGATATATGTCCAAGAATGAGTCTTGTGTTTTAAGAGTTTTGAATCAAGTTGGGGAGACTCGTATACATGAAATTAATAGAAAACCGATAGGACAATAAATAATTCAATTTGTTCAAATCAAACTGTACTACAGGAAATTCAAGAGAGAGGAATATATTCATTGGACTATATCTATCTGGATATGATTTAACATTTGCCTCACAAATATGTAATTAATATTGATGAAAAAGCAAGATGGTCTTCTAGTAAATGAGAAAGAAGAGGCTAAAGCTTTTTTTCCTGGGCTCCAAAATTGAGAGAGAGGTACATTTAGTCATATCTCTAAATGTCTGTTTTTATCATCAGAGACAATGACTCCATCACCTTTCTCAGTAAACCATGCCAGTATTTCACTACCAAGAGAGCTAAGAGAGTTTTTTCTCCATGTCCAGCTGGAATCTTTTCTAATTGACCAAAAAATCATCACCATAGCTAATCCATAGCACTGTGAGATATTGGGGTGGGAAAGCTTTTGTAAAGTTTCAAATGTTATTTTATTATTGTTATTATTAGTATTAATGCTTGATTCAAAGAGCTTTAGCTGTTTCTGCATGAGATCTTTAATCACTTGTTGGTTCTATTTTTTTTTTTTTTTACCGGGAGGTCCCGGGGATCGAACCCGGGTCCCTCCATATGGGAGACGGACGCCCAACCAGTTGAGCCACATCCGACCCCCGACTTGTTGGTTCTAAAATGACAATAGGAGAAGGGAAGTTTCACAGTTTAAAATTTAAAAAACTTGATTTTCTTATTCCTTCTGTAGACGTGTCTGAAAATGTACAATAGGAAATCAAAAGCCCCAGGCTTTCTTTTGTTCCCAAGATGATATTTTTTTCAGTTGCTGAAATGACATAAAATCAAACCCCTTTGAATGGCAGATGGCCTCACACGTGATTCTATGGACCTTATGCTAAAGACTAAAATGGGAATAATTTGCTCACTTTTGGTGGTCATTAATCCTTCTAACTTACAAAAGTACCATTTAGCAAATTACCTTTTTCAAAGCACTAAATGATGCCTTAAAGGTCTGAAAGTGTTAAATCACCTTTATAATGTGGTCAGTTTACCCCTTAATCACCGATAATGTCAGTCCAAATAGCTTCAATTTCTTTAGTGCTGGATTCCAATAAACATAAAGCACTTTCATAGACATTATCAAATTCACCCTTAACACCATGGTTAGGGTGGGGGAGGGGAGCCTGAATAAATTTTTTTCTAAGAATTCTCCTTGCAAGCTATTTACCAATACCTAGGCTTTCAATGGAGATTTTAATTATCTATTTGCCCAATAATTGCAAAATAATATTATCCAAATGTTGCTGTTTCTTTTTTATTGGCCATGCTTTGTAATGCTAATAATGGCATCTATTCTAATATCTCCTTGACTTTGACTTATGCTTTCAGGCTGAGTGGGAGCACATGGCATTAAATTTAGATTTGGGTCTAGGAGAGAATCTTTCTGAATTATTTTAGACAACAGGGAATATGTTCGGAACTGAGTAAAAGTGTGCATGAGGAGTCTCCAGGGAGGAGGTACGTACATTAGGCCAGGAGGGGCTGAGAATTTATTTCTGTATCTGAATATTTGGATCAGCATGGTCAGGGTGACAACTTCTGGAGGATAAATCCCTTTCTTTCATCTTAGATGAGCAACTTTACCTATTCATGGAGACCTTAACTTTGACTTCAACTTGGTACTCTTACCCCAGTCATAAATTATACCCAGGAGAAAGCTACCTTGTCATTTTCCAATAAATCAATGACTAAATGCTTTTCTGGGAGTCATGATTGATAATTTAAAATACTTAGGAAATGATGGGCCTGTAATTGGAAGCCTGTACACAGAGGACCTATGTAGAGATTTTGCATTGTAAGACAAAAGCTAGCCAGTGTGCTCTCCTCCAATTCTTTCCACGACTTTCTCTAGATTTTAGCTTCTTGGGTTGCTTGTATCTGCATTTCTGACAATCTTCAAGGAAGAGCTGGAATTTTTGATGGTGAGAGATGTTGAAGAGCCCATTAGGCTGACTGTTGAAGATGACAATCTTAGGTGTGAAACATCAGGAACATCCATTTTCCAATGTTGACTAAAACAGAATTACTTAAAATGAAGCTTAATCCATTCGACTCACCAACATGTGTTTCACGATGGATTAAAACATGCCACTTCCGAGGCAGGGATCAGATGACCATGCAACAAAGCAGAACCCATTTCATTACCAGCCAAGGACTGGGTGACCCTTGGGGACTTGGAAGAAATATGACATGTTGTTCTCCTTCTTTTCCTCTATCATCTGCCCTCCTCCCTTCATTTCCCCACTCCAGTTGTTGAGAAAGAGATTTTTGTTATGGTATATTCTTTCCTTTACTTTGACCACAAAAGTCTCTTAGGCCAGAATTACAATCCTAGTTGATAACAAGCAGTGTTTACAAGAGATAGATCATCCAGGTTTTGTGTACAACCACAGAAGGACAGAGGAGAGGGCAGCAACTTAGTATTGGAGCCCAGCTTTCCATTTTTCTTTCTTCTGAAGCCTCTACCATGTAGTTCCATGGGGCTTACAGGTTAGAATTGGGAGAGAAATGGGCTTTCTTTACTTTCAGGTTAGGTTTTTGTTCTTCAGGCATGCCTGGATTGGATAAACAAAAGATACAAGGAAGGGAAAGGAGAAAAAGCATACCCCGGAAGACAATGAAGGATAAACTTCAAAAGTTGAAACTAAACCATTTGGAAAAAACTTCAAACGTCTTGTCAGTGGTACCATTTTCTAATTAGTCAAATGAAGAAATTTTACTTGGATGCCAATGTCATTCACTCCTTCTTTACTATTTCACAATAGGTTTTTAGTTTACCTATTCAGAAGGTTAACATCGCACAAATACATAGTGCAATCTGCTGCCAATAAAATGAGGTCAGCTTTCTGTTGAGTGTCCTTTAAAACTTGAAAGCATTTTGTGTCTCCTCTAAGGCACCCTCACTTACCTAGAGAATTTACTTCTCCTTTTAGGGAAAAGACCAGAAGCCTTTCAGTTCCATATTAACTCAGTGGCCTTCTTCAGGCCAAGAAAAATTACTTGTAAGGGAAACATATTGGAGTTTAAAGTACACTGAGCAGCTGGGGGCTGTGCTAAAGAAATAGAGATATTAGAGCAATGAAAGGGATTCCATCGTTATGTCCTCTTTAATCCCCTTAGCCAAAGAGAATGCTACACTTTGAGAAATTTAGGAGCACGGAGTTGTCTGATTAGGGGCACACTAGCTACAGTACTACTCTCTGAAATGTGCCTTGCATATTTAAATCTAGAAAGCTAATGCCCAATTAAAAAGAAAAAGGAGACCAGTTCTAAGTCATACCTATTAGGTTTGCTATAAAAAGGCAAAATTACCCAACTCTGCCTTGGGCAGAACAACCACCCAGATATAACAAGAGGTCCGTGTTACCCTGCTTTGTTAGGGAATGGGATGTTGTGTCAAATAAAATGCTGTTTAATAGTTTTATCAAAAATGCCAACTTGCAAGATATGGAATACAATGAAATACACTTAATGCTAAAACAACACTGAAGGTATTTTCATCTTTCTCTGATGATTCAAGACATTCTGGAATTTGCCTCCAGGCCACTATTTTGAACTTCAATTTCTCACTATGCCCTATGAAGGATGGTTATATCAATTAATGGACGTTTCCCTTTGATAGAATGTTCTAACGGCTAGTTTTCATGGTATATCATTTCTCTTGGGTGCTGGACAAGACATGGATACCAATCCAGTGGATATTTTGAATAGGATGGCGGCCATTGATTCAAATTTAGTTCAGCTTCCAGTGGTTTGCAAGATAAAGATCTGGGGAAAGAAGACTCTTGCTGTCCCTAAGGATGGGAAGAGCTGAAGACAGAGGCACAGGTTGCTTTAATTCTCCGCCACTGTTCTTCCAGCACATTTAACAGAAAGCTTTCCAGCTGTAAACATCTCAAGCTTATAGAGCTCCAGTTTCCCCAGGGAAGAGTATGCCACAGGCTGAAAGTTCTGCTAAGAACTTTACTGTTGGGCTATAAAATCCAAACTGCAGTTTAAAGGCATTCTGAGTGGTTGGAGAGTTTGGGAGACAGTAGCAGAATCCTGGAGGCCTCTTGCTTATGCTGATAACCACTGTGTTAGAATAAAAGCCTGCTGATGCTATTCCTTGTTCAGCTTGGGTCACACAAGGTGACAGCTGCTGGTGCTAATTGAAAAGGAAAACGATAATTCAATGTTATAACAGTTCACACCTATCTCATGCTTTTTCATCCAGAAGACTCAGACACATTTTTCACAAAGGAAAATCATCTTAGGTAACTTCCCCCGGGGTATGGGGTCATTCCCTGTCTCTGAAGAGAACAGGTGATTCCTAAGTGATGACAGCACCTTCCGCAGATGGACCAGAAATGCCCAAGGAGGAAAAATGTAATATTCAACCTTAGGAAGGAGGCAGAACTGCACTGAAGGGTACAAGTTGGAAATTCAAAAACAGCCCTGCAATCCCAGCCTGGCTGGCCATGCTGGACAAATCAGCCAATTACAGCTTGCTCTTTCTCCTTTGTAAAATGCATGTAACAGTGCTTTGCTTTGTTGCTGTTGTTTTCATTTGTTTTCTTCTGAGCAGCTCTCAAGACATTTTAGATGTTGAGTAAATGCTTGTGGAAGATGGCTGTAGTCTCTCATCAAAAGTAAAATGCCACACGGAAACCTGTGGCCAGAATAAAATAGTACCTATTGTGATGGCTGAAATCTGGAAGTTCATGCCACGAAAGGTATGAAAATGGGAGTGGGGCTTCTTGAAACCGGAAAAATGTGTTAGTCTAGTTTTGCAACAAACTAGTCGAAGACAGTATGTCCACTGGTTATTTCTTCCACTTCTTGTTTGGTGATGTGATGGCCATTCTTCTTTGTGGTCTAACACATTTGAAAGGCAGAGCCATGAGCTGACACTTCAAAAAAGGGCCTGGCAATAGGCATTCCAAATTAGAGGCTCTCTGTCACAGGGTCACCAGGATTCTCCACATTCCTTGTTCGTGTTCTGGAGAACCCCCGGCTGGGGTTCAAAATATCGTAGGCAGGTGGCTGGGTTTCTCTTTTCCATCTCCCTGACTCCACAGTTTGTACTGTTTTCTCCTTTTAAAATGTGGTTCCTTCTAGAAGCAGACAAATGCTTCTGTGGATAGGTCCTTGAGAATTTAGCTGCAAAGCCCAGGAGGTGTGCACAGATTTCAGTGAAACAACTCCCTCATGCTTGAACAAGTTCTTCTTTCTTGTTGAAACGTGTTAAATTCCCTTTCTACACCCTACTCTCTAGACAGATGGACAGACAGAGAAACAAAGAGACAGAAACATGCTTATTTTGGGCTAAACATTTTTTTGATGAAGTACAGCTTTCAGCTAGGCTCAATTACTGCTCCTAAAGAATCCTTCACATTTAATCTGTCTACTTCATTCCCAGCCTGCAGAACACTTCAGGAACATTCCTTAAGTCACAGCACTCCTCTGAAACAGATAATGAAAACAGCAACACTAACAATACTTTAGAAAATGATTTTCTTCTGAACAATTTGAAGCGATTCAAGTGTTCAGTCTCACATAATGTCACTATGGGATGGTGAGATGAAGATGTAGCTAAGAATATGATCCCAATTACGAAGACAGGGAAAACCAAAGAGAAATATAGTCAGTTTGCAGGTAAAGGGCTTATGTGGTTCTGACCTCCAAACCAGGTTTTGTCCACTAGCTAGCATCTCGTTTGAAGAGTCCTAGCACTGTCAACAATGAGAAGCTGGAGAACTTCGCCCATTATTGGTCATTTTACTATGAGGCTGGGAGAGCAGAGGATCCAAATATTACTGCCCTCACCATAAGTCATCATTGAAAGTATTCTCCAGGGAAGAGGTCACTCATTAACATCTCTGCTTCTTTTCTAGGAAAAGAGAGAAAGAGAGAGAGAGACAGCAAGAGAGAAGGAGCGAGGGGGAGAGAGAGGAAAGGAGAGAGAGAGACAGAAAGAGAGAGAGAGAGAGAGAGAGAGACCAATTATTCAACAATCTACTAGGCAAATGCCTGGTGGTTATTTTAAAGCAGAGCCTGCTTAATTCCAGGAGGGTTTCTCATGGCCTTCACTCACATTGCCTCACAGGTGAATCAATTCATCCTCTTACATTCAAACAAAAGGCATTCTGGGATAATTCTTCAGAGAGTCAATGACTCCCGGAGGATACATACACACAAAAAGAATGTTAATTCTATCACAGCACTAATGTACCATTATCAGTGATATACTTCTTTCAATGAATTATCTGGTACCTTAGGTCATATCTAAATACATAAACCAGGTTGAGCGAATTAGTGGAAAAGCTGGATAAATGGGAAAGACACTAAAAATGATTGTGTGTGGAGAAATAAAGAACTCCAGAGTGCTGTAGAAAAGAGAGGACTGGGGGAAAGATGGCTGGCTTTAACCACGTTGAGGGCTGCTCGGTGCAGAGTTGTACACTTGTTCCCGAAGTGCTCAGGTAACAAAGCTGGGTCTGGGCATTGAAGAGGCAGAGTGTGGCTCAGCATAAAAGACCTAACATATAAGGGGCACCTACGATGTGCTAGACCCTTTAGCAGCTGCTTTCCACACGGCAGTTTTATGGTGGTCCACTGGACGCCTCCCAACACTGTCCAGTAAAGTGTATTTTACACCATGGTAGAGAAGTTAAGAACCACTGTTCGGAGAAGTTAAGGGAGTCTCTTCAGGTTAACGCTGCTTGTAAGTGGCAGAAATAGGATTAGACCCATGTGTGAGCCTGCTCCCAAGACTGTGCTCATTTGATGGCCACCAGCCAGGGATAAATAGCTGCTAAAAAGGGAGAGAAAAAATGCAAGTAAATATAGGACCTGGAGCATTTCCTTCCCGTGACAGGAAAGCATTTTTCTCTAAACAGAATTTTAAAACCCTAAACTTTGGTCTATGGGCTTCTTTTGATGAAATAGAGTGGAGAGACCATCAGCTTTCATTCTTCTTTCTTTCACTTCTTATTAAGTGCACTTTTGTGGCAGCGATAAAGTGAAATAACTCAGTATCGATGTTCGGTAAGCTCCCCATCAAACATCGAGGGAAAAAAAGGAAGAAAGATGTTGCTATAAAAATATCTGTTAACTGATCCATCCACAGAAGACAACTTTGAAAGCTGGGGCAAATGGATTCTCGGTTGCCCTTTCTTTCCCATTTCTTTCTAACAATCGTAATCTTTCCTAACTTCGGTCTGAACCATTCTGAGGAATGACTTGATTTGTGGTGATGGACCTGGATGGAAATGGGTAGTTCAGTAAAGCGTCTAAACAATCATGGTCTAGCACAGGACTCCAGCACGCTACTTTGCCTTTCTGAGCCTCTGTGACCTCCCTAGTAGCGGGAAGGGCCCTTTAGACCTCAGCACACATGGACACCAGAATGTCCCTGCAATAATCTTCCAGGGACCGTTTCTTGTCTCACTGAAGTTACTGTCTATGAGCAGCGTGCAGCAGCTAAGACCACGGGATAGGGCCTGGAGCCCCACCACTTGGAATTTAGTTAAATCCCAGCACCCCCACTTCCTAGCTGGATCACCTGGGGCAAAGTATTTAACCAGCCCCCTCCCCCGCCCCAGGATTGAGCTTCCTCTTCTGTAAAATGGGAGTGTGAACAGGGCCTCCTTCGCATGGTTGTCTGAGGAGGGAAGGTGCCGAGTGGGTGCCTTAAGCCCATGATTGGAAGCAGCAGTGGTTCTGGACCACTGAAAGACATGGGAAGGCTCCGGTTCAGCCAGTCATATTCCACTAGCCTGGGTGGGGCCTGGGAAGCTGCAGAGTCCATGGAGATGTACAGCTCGAGGTGAAAACCCCAGTTCCATTCATTTGCATGAGGTCCTCAAGGCAGGCAGGAGGCCCTGGCATGGTCTGGGTGAGCAGGAAGCACAAGGCTTTAGAGCCAGCCAGACTTGGTTGAGAATCTGGCAATACCACTTCTGAGCCACGTGGCCATGGGCAAATTCCTGATCTTCCCCAGTATCAGTTTTCTCACCTGTAAAATGGAGCCAGTGCCATGAATTAGCACCATCTCGCAGTATTGTTGGGAGGTTTAAAGAGAGATCGCTGATGATAAGTTTAAGGTCCTAGCTGGCAACCAATAAATGGTGCTTAAAAAATGTATACATATCCTTATATAGGTTGTTCAAACCAGAAAGAAAGAAATAGGAGAAAAAGAGAACAAGTGCTGGGCTGTTTGGAATGGGCACTTAATCTCAGTGTGAATTATGATTCATCTTTTTAAAACAACAAACACATGTATGTGTTATTTTTTTCTCCTTTTTTGAACAAAAGAAAGCATATTCTGTATGTTTTGCTACATCTTGCTTTTATTATGTACCAATATATCTTGAGGATTTTTCCAAATCAGCATATAAAGAATATCTTCATTTTTTTCAAAAACAGAAACATAGTTATTCCACTGAATTGATGTCTCATAATCTAATCAGTCCCCTACTGAGGGAAATTCAGGTTCTTTTCTAGCATTTGCTCTTACAAACAATGCTGGAATGGATAACTTGTAAATAAGTCATTTGACTCCAATTCATCTGTAGGATAAATTCCTAGAAGTGGAATTGCTGGTTTGGAAGGTTTGAACATGTCATTTTGCAAGAAATTCCAGATTAATCCTTCAAAGAGTTATTGCCAATTTATGCTCCCATCGGCAATATATAAGAGTGCCTGCTTCTCACCCTTTCTTTGATGCAGCCTGCTGACAAACTTCCTGATCTTTGCCAAACTGATAATCAAAAGGCATATCTCAGGGTGGTTTAATGTGCATTTACATTACTGTGAGTGTAGCTGCACATAAAATCATATGTTTTAGAACAATTTGAATACCCAATTTTGGGAAACGATTATTCATATCCTTTGCCTATTTCTTTACTGACTTGTTGGACTTTGTCATTTTGATTTATAGATGCTCTTTACATATTTGAGATGCAGGCCTAAGTCTATGATATGAATTGCTAATATGATTTTTTTTTCCAGTTCCTCATTTATTATTTGTCTTTGCTTATGGTAGTTTGTTTTTTATTTGTTAATTTGCAAGGCAGAATTTTTTAAATGTAGTTAACTTTAATTTTTCTTTTATGCCTTTTGAATTTTGTATCATGGTTTAAAAAAGCCTTCTTCACTCTGATGCTATGAAAGAATTCTTCCATGGTTTCTTCTGATAAACTTATAGTTTTGCATTTTAC
The DNA here is from genome assembly GCA_026826555.1 of Tolypeutes matacus. NCBI lineage: Eukaryota > Metazoa > Chordata > Mammalia > Cingulata > Chlamyphoridae > Tolypeutes > Tolypeutes matacus. The sequence goes on from JAKSZT010054552.1 coordinate 4,010,101, forward strand.
ATATAAAGCTTCAATCCATTTGAAATATATCCCAGTATAAAAGATAGATCCAACTTTTTTTTAATTGGATGAGTTCTATTTCTTCTATTTAGAAGGGAACAATTTACAAGAAAGTATACGCAGGATTAAAGAACAACTTTGACGAGTTCAGGCAAAGAGAAAATGAACACTTATTCTTGTTAGATAACTTCAACAGCTGAATTTCTCTCAGTTTTCCTGGTGTGAAAGCACACTCAATATTCTTCTCCTCTTCAACAGTTGTCACTCATTTACTAATAATATTAATCTTGACTGGATGGAATTAAAATTACAGATGGTAACACTGAATGGAAATTTCTGGAGACGATGTATATGACGGCACTTTATTTTACCCCTTTTCACATGATTCGTTTTTGTGGGCATCTTATCTCCTTGATTCCCAATGCCTTAAAAGCCTCAATGCAGAAGCAATATAATAATAAAAGCTAATTAGTAAAGATTTTGTGTCTTGTTAATGATGTACAATTGATTATGGCTCAAGGACAGAATGAGGCTAACCACTCATCCGCGATGAGGCTTGCATTTCATCTTCTTACAATATGAAGGTAACGGTATTTTTATTACTGTTTTTCTATTATGGAGACATCTGAACCAACTCACCAATCTGTTTTTCTTTAGCACCATCCTTTTACTACTACCCAACCCGAGCCCTTTAGAGATGGAGAGATCATTCTGCATGACTACAGGAAGAATGAGGAAAGCTAATTACATATGGCCCAAATGGTAAGCCACGATCAGCCCATCTCTTATCTGCTCTGTCTCTGCATAGTGTTTTTAACGACATTTTTCTCGCATAAAAGCCAGAGGCCGTACTTATATTACACAAATGCCTGATTGAAAATAACTTTATAAAGTAGCCACTTGAATAACTACGCTTCCCTTTTTTCCTCTGGACCATCTCCTGCTCATTAATTCTTTATAAATCAATAGACAGATGCAGGCATAGACATACATACACATAGAGAGATGTTAAAATATTTATTTATGCAGAGAAAGGAACAACCTACAGAGACTCTGGGACTTCCCCAGTAAAAGGCTCTTCCCGGGAATTAGTCCTTGCCAACTGTCTTCCCTGAGTCCAGTGATTGTAAATCTTCCGTACTCTCTCACTTCTTCCCTCACTGTCTCTGTTTGCCTTCTCTCACTCTCTTTCTCTCTCCAATCACTTGTCTTCCTAGCCATTTTCTCCTCCACCTTGAGAAGCTGGTGGATCTGAGGCTCCTTCCTTTGGAGCATGGTCCCAGACCCCATTTTCCAAACGGATGGCAGCATGCCTCTTTGCAGAGCTGGTCTGGATATCACAGTTGAAATGAGAAAAGTACATCAGAGGTACAGAATCTCCGGGGGGAGGAGTAAGAGTTTCTGACTTGCTTTTTTAGTCAGAAAGTACAACCAAGAGGGTGATTCTGGCTTAGACATTCCCTGCTGCTATTTCCTGACATTTGAAAATATCCAAAGGTATTCACCTTAGATGCGGGCGGCAGAGATGGGGCGTCCCTCCATGATGGAGGGAACCTCGTACTCACTTTCCCGCCTCTCCGCGGATGGTGGGGCCAAGGGTGCCATTTATAACACGACCCTGTGGCCTGTCATACAACCCCAGGAGCTCCAGCTGCAGAAGACGGAGCCTGTCATTGCAGGAAGCGCATGGCTGGCATTTTGGATGTTGGATCTAGGTATCTCTTCACACAGAATGCCTGTCCCCCACTGGCTGGTCTGTTCACCATGATGGTTTCATTACAGCTGGGCCTCCAGGCCAAAGGAGGAAAGAGGAACAGGGATGAGGGAGAACATAAGACTATCTCTCTATTTTTTCTCCTCTCTCTCTAGGTGACCAGAGTTTGATTTCAAAGGAAAAGCACGAGTCATCATCTTTCCTCTTTGTCCATGGGGAAAAGGGTTGGCTTTAGGGTGGAGACACTGGTTGAATTGGACATGACTGAGCAGTGGACATTGGGTTGGGGTGGGCTGTGGTTTTCAACCTTCAGCATCCTGGGAGGAGGAAAGCAGCAGACAGCTGTGCTCATCCACCCAATCACCCTCTCCTGTGCATATGAAAATTAAGGACTTGAATATTGGAAACTTGAATATCTGAGTTCACAGTAGGCTTAAAGAATTTGTTCTGATGGCTTTGGCAACTGGCTTTTGTTGATGCCAAGTGTCTAGCTTCGTGGGGGTCATACAACAGAGAGAGTCATGAGTGGGACAGCAATCGTTCTCTGAGTTACCACAATACAACCAAGAGAGAAAAATGGCTGCTGTGTACGCGCTACCACGAAGCTAAACTCCTGCTCATCCCAAACTTGACTTACAAGGTGTTTTTCATGGAAGTTCTGCTTTCGCTAAGCACAGACCTAGATTTTAGGACATTAGGTGTACACACTTTTGCAAAGACATTTAACTGTAGATATTTTAATAGGTGCTGATAGCAGCTCTGTTCTGTCTTATGTGCTTTAACTAAACCTTTGTATTTTGTTCCCCCCAGGCAATTTCATCATGAAAGTTGCAATGTTATATCCAAAAATGATAAATTAGCAAATGGTACCCAATTTCCAAAACTGGGTGGCAACAGTGGGGAATCACAGAAATTGTCACTCTTCCTAGTTCCCTCACGGAATCCTTGCAATTCTCCCATACTTGCCTGCATAGGGCAGCCCCCTGGTAATGTGCTATTATTAAAAACATCATCTATGCCCCCACCCCACAGATGCAGGATAACATGAAGAGAATATTAAGAACCATATCCCTCTCCTCCTGCAGTGGCTATTTACAAGACCATCACACGGTTCCTTTGTCCTTGTCCCGGTTCCAAAGTGGCAAGCGCCTCCTTCATAAAGATTTTTTCAATCTGAAAATCCCACCAGGTTTATGCCTCTGGTCCCAATTGCTCAGCTCCGGGATTTGCTGGGACCGCAGATGGAAGAGGATGCTCCTAGAGGCCAGGAAGTTCCCGTCAAGGCAGAATCACTGTTTTCCTCCTGCACCATCTTCCCTCAGCCACACACACTGGGTTCTCTCAGTCATCTCTGGGGCTCCAGCAACCAGAAGACACAGAAGAAGATGCATATGACTGTTCAGACAGCCCCTTCCCAGCTCAAGCATCCTTTTCTCTCCATGAACACAAAATGAAGCAGAAGGATATGGAACCTGCAAACCAATTAGGATGCATAGGAGGGGCCAGATACCCACCCCAACATGCCACAACCCCTCTTTTGTAGCCAGGGGAGAAACTCGGGGATTTGGGAGGGGGGCATAATGATGACTGTTTCCACTCACTGCTGAGATAATCTGAAAGACTTGGGCCAGCAGCCCAGTGTCAGAAAGGGGGACTCATGCTCTTTTAGCATTAAAAAAAAAGTCAAAGTTCTGTCAACCTGGAGAAGGTGATTCTCTTATGTAGACAAGGTAAGGGTTTTCAGCCAGAAACTGTTCTTAGTGGAGTGAAATGAGTCTGAATTTCTAGGTGGGATTGACTATAACCGTGAATGAGGTCCCCCTGACACCCCTCCTCCACCCCACCCTGTCCTACATCATGGGACTCCCCGAAACTTTTCCCTTCTCCACAGCCATGGTACCAGGCCGGGGAGGGGCTACTTAGACATGCACCCACTCAGGAAGCTGTGCTGTCAGGGTGGCACAAGCAGGTTTGGGGACTGATCGCTTGTTCCAGCAATTGTGGGGCTTTGGGAATGGGGTGGAGATCAAAGGAGAGAGAATGAATGAGGGAAGGGGACAGAGTTGGAAGGTCGCCTTTGAGAAGGAGGGAGCACCCACAGGGAGCACTCTTGGGATGTGACACTTCATAGACCATAAGTGTTTTCACCCCGAATTTCCTTCCCTTCCATCACATTCCACCGTGTTCCATCCCCACTCCCCGCTATAATTCTTTTTGAGTAAAGAACTGCTTCCCCTACTGCATGCATGTGTGTGTTCATTGTGGGGAGCTTGGGTCAAGGTGGAAT
>JAKSZT010054552.1:4014111-4068326 GCA_026826555.1 Tolypeutes matacus
GGTGGAATCTAGACTACATAAAGGAATTGCTTCCCCTCCTCTTTGGCCAGTCCCCAACACCCTGTCTTTTCGGTACAGAGCCAGTCAATGCCTGGATTTGAAATGGGTTATCATCACACAAGGAGAACCATGGAGAGTTTGAAGGGGCCCATGATTAAACGTTAAAAACATGATGGGCTCTGTGTAAGGTGATTGGCTTGTCTCAGAGCAGGATTCGGGCAGACAGAGTAGGAAGGGGAAGGCTGTGGGGCAGGAAGGAGGCAAGGGAGGGAGGCTGGGGTAGGAAAGGGGTCCCACCTCACTGAAGGTTGGCCAAATTGAGACTTGAGACATTGGATGTGAGTACACTGAGGCATCCCCTCAAACGGGAAAAAGTCGTGAACATTCTCCTGGCCCTCTGTGCTGAAAACAGCTGATCCAGGAGGAGGAAGGAAAGACTGGGGCCCATAGATGTGCAAGAAGCTTGATGCAGCAGCAGAACATCAAGTCTTATGGCTGTGAAGGTGCCATCATAGGGTAGGGTGAGGATTTGGCAACCCCAGTGTTTAGGGTCTGCCCATGCTTTTCCTTCAAGGGCAAAGAGCTCCAGACCACTATTTTCTGCTATGATCCTGGATAAGAAAGACATTTAATGGCAAGCTGCAAACTCCCAGAGACTCGCTTCCTGGTAGTAGAGAGATGGTGCGGGCAGTGTGGGCTCAGCTGGGAAGCAAGGTCTGAATGGCAGGCCTGCCCACGAATTTGGAGCCAAAGTACCAGGGGTAAAGAAGGCACAAGCCTGACTGTGCTTCAGAAGAGACTTTCAAGTCCTTCCTTAAGTGTGGACAAGCTCGCGCTCCAGCTACGAAGTCTGATGGGGCTGGGTTATTGTGTGAACGTCAGAGGCTCACCCCAGTTGGAATTGGGAGAAGGGCCAATGGCCAGCATCCTGGATCTCGACTAACCCAATCCCTTCTGAGTGCTGACCTAGGTCACTTCCCATTGTGTGCCTTGACCTACATCCAGTGAAGGTTGGAGGCAGGGAAAAGCCACTCCAACGCACCCCAGCTGGTAAGGCCTCTGAGTACCAGGCACAATTAGAATATGTTCCATGGCTTAGGAAGAGCCACGGTCTCAGGGTTACGTTAAGGAGAGGGATCCGATGCACATGGGGGAGAAGAATAAGGAAGAGAGAACAAAGCCCTCTCTTCATGTGGATTTTCCAGATTGAGGGCAGGCCTCAATGGATCTCACGCCCCTTGCCACCTTTCAGCACCCAATAGAGAGGGTGGCTAGGAAAATGAATTACTGGGAGGTGCTGGTGTTGTCTGACAAAATATTATATTTAGAAGGGTGTTGCAGGAGGGTGAGTAAGGGTTCTTTAAGGGGTTCAATTGTCCCAGGGGGGTATGTTTAAAACCATTTATTGATGGGTGTCAGTTTTTGTGGCACCTCAGTGAATTATATAAGACAGAGCGTTTACTAACACAGAGAATCTTATATCTGGAAATCCTTTCTTCCCTATATACAGGTCATCCCACCGACCATGGGAACCATATACAGGTCATCCCACCGACCACGGGAACTATATAAGGTCATCCCACCTGCCACAGAAACTAATCGAGGTGTGAGGGCTCAGTTGGTGTTGTCAGAGATGATGGCTAACCCCATCTGTGACTTCACCTATGGCCTGCGGCAGCCGCAAAATTGGAGGGACAAAAGGGCAGGGCCTTGACTTCCCTGAACCACTGGTGAGAACTAGGAACTGAGACATGGCATTTGGGAAGTTGGTGGACCAGATCATCTGGGTGCTAGATCTGACTTAGCTCAAAGACACTTGTTTTATACTCAATACGTGTTTGGAGAAGTCAGAGGCAATTTGGTGTGTAGGGGACCTCAGGAGAAAGAATTGCATTGCCCTGGCTCGTTGGAGCACGATAACAAAATCAAATGCTTTACTTGTCTTAAGTGGTCTCATGGAGCAGTATAAAGGCAGGCATGTGGTGGTCTTATCAAGATTGGACTGACAATAACCTCCTTCTGTACGTATTAACCAGAGTGAACATGGCTGCTGCCATGGGGCATTTGGGAGACCAGAATTTCAGCCTCTGGCATTGGCCCGGGCTTAGCAGTGGAGATGCTGACACTCTTACAGAGGTACAGCCTGAGGCCACTATCCCAGTGAGAGAGAGAGATCCATATGGGATTGTGATAGATTGAATCAGGTATCCCAACAAAAGACATACTCTTAATCAGCATCCCTGTGGTAATGAACTTCTTTGTAAATAGGATCTTTTGAAGATGCTATTATTAGTCAAGTTTTGGCCAACTGAAGCAGCATGGATCTAAATCCATTTTACTGGAGGTCTTATAAAGAGAAGAAACCAGAAACCAGACGTGAGAGAGGGCCACAGAGGAAGAAGCTGGTTGTCAGTGGAAACTGGAAGAGCAGACACCAGGAGAGAGAGAAATCACCACGAGACGGGAGGCAGAGATGCAAGCCATCAAGCCCTGAGGATGGCTGCAGCCAGCACCAGAAGGCCACAAACTTCAAGGGGAAAGCATGGCCTTGCCGACACCTTCACTTTGGACTTCTAACCTTCCAAACTGTGAGCCAGTAAGTTCCTGTTGTTTAAGCCAACCACTGAGTGGTATTTGTCATAGCAGCCTGGCAAACCAACACAGGCATAGACTGTCTAACAGAGGGGTGGGAGGTGTGACCCAAAGTCCCAGAATCCTTCTGGGGAATCACCTGGGCAGTGCCCCTTATCCAGAATAGGACAGAGGACAGAAGGAAGCTCAGTGGAAAGATGCAGCAGTGTGGGAGACAGCTGAGGGGAAGCAGCTAGCAGAGCAGGCACTGGGTTTTTCTAGAGCCTTGAGCACTCTGACACTGGCAGAAACATGCACAGATTAGTGGGAAGTACACCCAGGTACTGCAATGTCCAGACTCAGAAAGAGCTGAATTTTTGTCAGCTTGTAAGTTCTATTCTTCCGAAAGTCAAGGTAAAGGAAGCCAGGCACAGAAATGAAAACAGAGGAAAACAACGACAACATGTAGCTATTCAACAAATATTTGCTGATCACCTGTTACAGGCCAGGCCCTGCCACTCCAGGCCCTGGGGATACAGTAGGGAACACAAGAGACAACAATCCCTGCCTTTGTCGGGCTATCAATCTAATGGGAAGAGGTTAGACAATAGACAAATATACTAGTAAATCTACATAGGATGCCCAGTGGTGGTAAATGCTGTGGAATAATAACCACTGACTCTTAGAGAGTCCTTCTGTCAGGCAGGCAGTGTGTGCCAAGCATTTTAATAGTGAATCCATTCTGTCCTCACTGTACAACTCTGCTGTTGTATCTCCATTTTGTGGATGAGAAAACCGAGGCCCCAAGAGGTTGAAGTAACTAGCCCAAGTTCATACATTGGGAAACAGCCCAGGTGGCTGCTCAAGGTCATTACTACACTGTGTGTGTGTGTGTGTGTGTGTGTGAACCTTCCAGAACCCAACTAGAGATGACCATGGGGCAGGGCTGGGTGGGGTTGGTGATTTTAAATAGGGATGTCGTGTAACACCCCACTGGGAAGGAGCCATCCGAGCAAAGACCTGGAAAGAGTGATGAAGGAAGTCCCAGGTGCATCTGGGGGATGATCCTTGGATTGCCAAAGGCTCCTTCCCAGGGAGGAGCAATAGAGAAGCAAGGAGGCCAGCATGGCCTGAGTGGCCAGAGCAGTGTGACTATGGGGCACACCAACAGGGCATACGTTACGAGGGGTCCCTGGTTCCACTGTAAAGGGCTCACAGATGCATGTCAGGGCCATTGCTTTACTCTGGTTGGGAAGCCATTGGTGATTTGAGGAGAGGAGCAGCATGGTCTGATATTTTTTTTAAAGATTTATTTTATTTATTTAGTTCTCCCCACCCCCTCGTTGTTTGTTGTTTGCATTTGCTGTGTCTGTTTGTTGTGTGCTGGTCTTCTTTTTAGGAGGCATCAGGAACCAAACCTGGGACCTCCCATGTGGGAGGGAGGCACCTAATCGCTTGAGCCACCTCTGCCCCCCCTGCTTTGTTGTGTCTCTCATTATGTTTTCCTCCTTGTGTCTCTTGTTGCGTCATCTTGTTGCGTCAGCTCACCGCGCCAGCCTGTTGCATTAGCTTGCTGCGTCAGCTCCCTGTCTTGCTCATTTTCTTTAGGAGGCACAGGAAACCAAACCTGGGACCTCCCATGTGGTAGGCAGGAGCTCAATCACCTGAGCTGTGCCACATCTGCTTCCCGCATAGTCTGATTTTTATATTAAAAACATCATTCTTGTGGTTACGTTGCGAACAGATAGAAGGGTTTAAGTGTAGAAGCTGAGATGGGTTGGGCGATTGCTGGATTCCAACCCCCATGGGGCAAGGGGGACCAGCAGCCTGACACCTTGTCCTCTGCAGCAGGCACTCGGGAGTCCATGTGAGCGTGCCCTGGGCTTGGGCAGTGCAGTTGGCCTGGGAGTCCCAGAGGATGGTGGGTAGATTACAGTCACCAATGAGGAACTCCTTTGTGCTTCCTAAAATTCTTTTTTTTTTTTTTTTTAAGATTTTATTTATTTATTCATTTATCCCCCCCTTGCTGCTTGTGCTCGCTGGGTCAGCTAACCACGCCGTGCGGGCGGGCTTGCCTTCACCAGGAGGCCCCGGGAACCGAACCCGGGGCCTTCCATATGGTAAACGGGAGCCCTACTGATTGAGCCACAGCCGCTTCCCACCTAAAATTCTTGAATTGTGTACAAGACACTCTGATATCCCTCATCTCACTCATCTCTTCAACTGTTACTTCCATAGAAATGACTTTGAACTCCCTAACTCTGGACCACACTTCTCTAACTTCTAAGAGTACAATCTGTGGTTTCCACTGGACTCTACAGCTTCCCCTTCCACAACAGCTCTTCCTCTCAGCTGCTCTCTTTCTTGATCACCCTTTACCCAGGTTCAAATCTTTGGTTGTCACTTTGAGTCCTTCTTCTGTGCTTTCCACTCAGCCTAGGTCATTTTGATTGCTGAGGATTATTTCTATCCCCATGCCACCATCTTAGTTCCAGCTTGCTCTCCTTTGGACAATTCCAACAGCCTCCCACCTAGATGCCTTGCTTCCAAATTCACCCCTCACCACATACTTTGACATTCTAGGTATCACAAAGGTGAGCTGTGATCTTCAGGTCCAAATCTACAACTACTCTCAGTGTCCAATAAACCAAATACAAAGGGACCAGCTGAGATTCAACAACTCCCTCCCAATATGCCAAAATCTGTATCCAGCTTTATTTTTTTCTTTTATAACACTCCAAGCCAGGCTAGTTATGATTCTTCTACCACTCTTATGCATTCCTGCCTCAAACTCTCTCAAGCTTATGATACAAACTCCTATCTCTTTCTACCAGTTTCTCCAATAATTCTCTTTATGAAGACATTCTTATTCCCCCAAACTGGGGGCATTTTTTTTCCTCTCCTCTAAAAAGTCATCTTTCTCTTATGACATTTGTGGTACAGGTGATATATAAGTCCTATTACACCATTGATGATCTTAGAAACAGGATAGTTGAAGGCCTCCTTAAAGTTCTCCAAGTGTCTAGTGGAGAGTAGACAGTTGGAGCTCATTTACTTATAAATGTATCTATTCCACACATTAAAATCAGGCAGAGTTCTAGGCTCTAAGGACACAAAGGCAATATGAGAAAGTTCCCTTCTTCAATATACATGTGGAATTCAGCATGTAACACAAGACGAGATCATTTACAAATTATGGGATGGGGAATCTGACTATCCTTGGTTAATAATTATGTTTCTTGCTACCTTCTACTCCTGCCCTCATAAATCAAGGTAATTACTTGGCAATCTGGCTATGCCTTGTAAGGCAAAAGAGCTGTTCATGTCTTGTGTCAAATGGTGAACAAGGAGGGGGAGTAAATTAGCCTGCCTCCCATCTGTGCCCAAACAGCTCTAAATGTCCAAGAAAAAAATGCGTTCAGGATTGCCGGGAAAACATCCTTCCCACTGTGCATCTGAGAGTAGGATTTTGTGCAGTAGGAAAGGGACTGGCTTGAGTGAGCGGGTAGGCAGAGCTGAAACTCTGTGTTGATCTTTTACGTTCAAGAGAGAGCATGTGCACCTCTAATGGATTTAAAAGGTTACGCATCTCCTCCGACCCTACACACAGCAAGGGGTGCAGGGCTCTGCGGGACTGACTGTGACACACTTGGCACCTTGTAAAGTTCTTATAGCTTATCGACCTTTGAGGCAGCAACTTCTAGCATGCTGAGATTTTAAGATGGGTTCTCACTGGAACAGAGACTCAACAATGGGACACACGAGTAGCTTCAAGACCTCTTAAATCTGAAAATGGAAAAAAATCATGGGTAGCAGAGTCAGCAGCGTGGCATGGGTAAGAAGGGCATGCTCTCTGGAGCTGGACCATTTGGATTGGACTGCCAACTCCACAACCACCTCGTCGTATGACGAAGTATATCTTATGACAGTGCCTAGTCTCTAAATGGAGATAAAAACAGCCCTCAGAAATGTAGTGACTATTAAATGAGTTGATATTTGTAAGGGGTTTAGAATGGTGCCTGGCAGTAATTAGCGCCATATAAGTGCTTATTAAATAATTTTAAAACAACAACAACACTTCATCTTTTTAAGAAAAGAAAAAAAAAATAGGACCCAGGGGCCCATTAGTAAACTCCAATAGCACGGGGACCCTTTGATGACCCCGTCTTTATTTGGCACCACCTCTTGATTTCCAACATCCACTGAACAGCCAACATTACTCGTAGGAAAAGAGAAGAGGTATTTTGTCAGGAGCAGTAAATTTTATGCTTACTACTCCCTTAAAAATGAAGGAAAATATCCAAAGTGGAAAAAAAAGCGTCTTTCTCAAATGCTGCTTGAATAAACGCGAATAAATGAAAGCCTGGCAGGTAATTTAACCCTCCTGGATAGAGTGCCACAAATCTAAGACCATTAACGAGTACCACGTGCGTTCCTGTGGGGAGAGAAATTCCCCAAATTGGCCCCCTTTCTGCCTTGTTTCCTCCTTTATGTGCAACTTCATCTTTCTGGGGGCCATATAAATCTCTCCTGGCCCATATTACCTTCCCTATAATGACAGCCACCTGTTTTCACGACAGCCCAGGATGGCATCACGATCAGCAGAGGGCTGTTAATCTGAGCAACCTTTCCCTTCAGGAGCACCAAGCCCACCCTCATGCCGTGACAATCCATTTCCAGAGCACCTGTTCCCCCTCTAGTTTTCAAAGGTAAATTCCTCCCAAAGGGGGATCCCCTGCTTGTTCCCCGTTCCCTGCTAGGTGAGCTGTATAAATCTTGCCCTTCAGGGTGCTATGGTTTTCTCAATCAAACCGGCAGCGGGTGGGGGGAAGAGGGGGCGGCATGTGTTCATGTGTTGGAGAATGCACATGAACATACTAGAACAGTCCAGTCAAAAATTTGTCAACGTAGTTAACGGGTCACCTTCCCTCGGCTTCCATCTCAGAACAGCTGCTGATGCGCTGACAGGCCGTTCCTGCCGCCTCCTCCAGGACATCGGCGATATGGGACCAACAGCTCCGCAGGGGTTGACGCCAGCACCTGCCACAGCACCTCTTGCCACGCAGACGAGCACCCCCCCCCCCCCCCCCCGCAAGCTCTCGCTGCCTCCAATTCCCCTGAGCAACATTCCTGGGCTCTGAGACACTGTACAAGCAGCTAAGCATGGATTTTGCAGTTATCAAAGCAGTTGTGGCTAATCCACCAAAGTCAAGCTGGGGCAGTCCTCGATTTGCCCATGAGCCTTTGGTTTGGACACAGCCTCCCAGGCCCCAGGCTCTTGCTCTAGCCAGATTAAAGACCACAGACAAGTCTTGTCATTTCTCTGTGCAGAAACAAAAAATGGCAGTAGCACCACGCACCCAAAAGGTTGTGGCATGGTCTGGTGACACCTGACAGCATGTGGCAGGGGGTAGGTGCTCAGTCTGTGTCAACTGCATCCCTCCCTTCCCACAATACCTAAGTCCCGACCTCTGTTAAGGCCCAGCCCAGGTCTCCACTTCTCCAGGTGGCCTTCCATGACTGCCCAGCTCTCCCTGCTCTGGTCCTGCCCACACAATGGATGCCTTCCTCCACTATCCATCCTCTTCCCTCACAACACCTCACCCCATTGCTGAAGTGGGGGTGGCCAGGAGGGAGGGAAGGGGGATGCTGTTAGCTGGCCCCATCAGCCACCTCCAGTTGCATTCCCCTTGCCCCAGTGTTAGGCTCAGCCTCCCCAGCTCCTGGGCAATCTCCTTCCTGTTCCATCTATTCTTAAGGTGAGTGTCTAGGGGCCTCTCTGATGCCACCTGTCCCACAGACTAATCTGCATCCACACTGTTTCCTCCTTCTGTCCTGTATAATTGGAAGAGTCAGGGGTTCCCTCCTAAGACTAAGCCTCTGGCTATTCTCTGGAGCCCATGCCCTGCTGCCTGTTTCCATCTCTCTACTCATTCCTTCTATTCATTGCCACATGTGCAAGTCTATACTATCTTTTAAAAAAAAGCCTACCCTAAAGGCTATTTCTTCAGCGCACCCACCCACTTCTCTCTTGTTCCTTTTGAAGCTGAGATTCTTGAACGAATCTTCTAGACTGGCTGACTTCGTTCACTCACTTCCATGCCCTTCTAACTCCCCTCCAATCTGGCTTCCTTCTTTCCTCTTAGGCCAGTACTTCTGCTGTGGACAACTTCTTTGCCTGTCCCCTAGTGTAAGTGTCTGCTCCAGGCCCTCTACTATTCTCATGCAAAATACGTTCCCCAGGTCAAATCTGTTCCCAGGCTTTCATGGTCATCCATTTGCTAATGACTCCCAAATTGTATCTGCAGCCAAGGGAAGAAGTGTTTTCAGAAGGAAGTGGTCAACGGTATCAAATATTGACAAGAGGTCGAGCAATATATGCACTGAAGTATCTACTGGATTTTAGCTATGCATAGGTCACTGGCAACCTGCATAAGAAGTTTTGGTGGGGAGAGTAGAGGGCAGAATCTCTCGTTTCAGATCAGTTACCTAAACCAAAGCGCCAAAGTGACTTAAGAGGCTCAAAGTCACATAAGTAGATGGATCTAGTACTAGGAACTGGGACTCCAGTTCAATAGGTACCCAAGGCATACTACTTGTTTCATGAGTATGGACCAGGCCTACCTTCTCCTATAAAGGCTGAGTACTGCCTTTTAAGATAGGCCCCTGTGGCAGTTTGAGATTATTTATGAATTCCAAAAAGAGAGATTATGGTTGTAAACTGGTCTGTTCCTCTGGGCATGATACCCTTTGATTGTATTAGATTCAGCTGATATGTTTTTGATTAAACGATGTTAAAATTAGGGCTTTGATTCGACCTTGTCATTAGGGCCACTCAGTTTGAGTCCCTGCCCCATATATATATATATAGACACTCAAGGAGACACACAAAAGTACATACACAGAGAAAATACACAGAGGAAGAGAGACAGCTCTACAGACATGGCAAAGGTCCCAGGGAGAGAGATGAGCCATTCACCTGATAGTTTACACCTGACCTTGTGAGGAGACCAGAGCAGCTGAACCCAAAAAGAAATGAACCCCAGGAAGAGAGACAAGCCCTATGGCAGCCTACGGCTGAGATCAGAAGAAGCTGGACTCACAGAGCCTTAAGAGGGAAGAGGAAGGCTGAACCCTCACAGATGTTGCCTGCCATCTTGCTTCAACACGTGGCAACAGACTCTGGGTGAGGAAGTACCTCTTACAGCACCTTAAGCTGGATTCTTTAGGGCCTTGTAACTGTAAGCTTTTACCCCAAATAAATACCTTTTGTAAAAACCAACAGATTTCTGGTACTTTGCATCAGCATCCCTTTGGGCTCACTAATACAGTCCCCCCCTGAGATGGTCAAGTTATGGACCCAACCCATTACAGAGCAATCTTGGGAAGGTAACATAACTAGTCCTGTGAGAACAGGGTTTTGCTCAGGGCTCTGGAGTTTTCTGGAGCATCCCAGTCTTTCCTAGTTCTGTCCTCAGTCTGTGTATTTCCCATCATAATCTGCTCATTCTAGTAAGAAGTCCACCCAGAAGTTTTTGCTTCTATCATTTTATCTAGGTCCCAGAGCCACATGCCCTCCTCCCTCAGAACATGTTGCTTAGATAACTTCATAAATGGCTGGCCCAGCCAAATCTTCCTTCAGCCATGTGGGAGCTCTCTCCTCCACAGGTAATTATCTCACAGTGAGGCTTGTTTCTTCAGCCACTAGATCAGATAAACGGTTCCTGCCCCAAGCCTACCTTGGCCTGAACTCTGGTTCTTCCTCAACCACAATGGGACAACTTTCAATCTAATTTTCATACTTCCCAGGCCCTGTGACTTCTTTCATCTTCACATTCAAGGTATTCAGCCCCATCACAATAAATAATTGAGAGATTGTCTCTACCACAGCATTTAACTGCATCAAAGATAACCCTCTATCTTATTGCAATTTGGGATCACATCTGAAAACTTCCTCTGATATAATAATCCCTACCTCCTGGTATTCATGTCCTTGTATAAACTCTCCTTCTGAGTGTGAGCTAGACCTAGTGACTCATTTATAATGGATAGAGGACAGCAAAACCGATGGGATGTCCTTCATGAAATGAGGTTATAAAAAGACTGTGACTCCAATCATGTGAACCCCATTTTATTCTTTCTTCTTTGCTACAGTGGAAGCCAGCTTCTCCCTGGAGAAGCACACCCGCAGGGGAGTGAGGGAAACCCTCAGCCCACAGGGAACTGAGGTCCTCAGTCCAATGGCATGGGAGAGCCATAACCTTCCACAACATGAGTCACCTTGACAGCGGATCTCCTCTAGTCAAGTCTTTGTATGACACTGCAGCCCCAGCCAAACCTTGACTGCAGCTCTGTGAAACACCCAGGGCCAGAGAAAACAGCTGAGCCATGTCCAGATTCCTGACCCCGAGCAACTGTGGGATAACATATATTTGTGGTTTCAAGCCAGTAATTTTGGGATAATTTATTACATAGAAATAGATAATGACTACAGCTTCTAAGCCAACACTTTTGCATGGCTGAAAGTAGAGAAGAAACATATCCAAGGTGATTTTTTTTTTCTAAGTCCTAAATCAAACTGAAGAAACAGAAATATGCTGCTGAGATGCAAACTTAATGATAAAGGTGGTGTTAGAGAAGGTCCTTTGACTTTTGACTTCCATGGTTAAATATTAAAAGGAAAAGAGCATTTGTATCATTCTCTTCCTCCCATCCCAACTGAGCAAATGGAGACAATTCATTGTCACTTGCTTGATTTTTGTAGTTATTTCAAGCAGATGGAGAGTGGGTCTAGCATCCAAGTGAATTCCCAAAATATCTTGTTTTTCTAGGGTAAATTTACTTTCTAACTACCACCGCTGGCAACCAAAAATTAAATCAATACATCCAGTATGAGGAAATTGTCAGGAGAAACCAGGAGTCCTGCTAGAAGGAAGTGCGTGTTTATGGATTGAATTCCCACACCACCCTGTGACTGGCCTGCCACCCAGTTCCAGGGCCACTGGAGGCAGCTGTCCCCTGCAGGCATGCAAATGTTTCAGTACTCTGGGTCCATGTGAGCCCCAGTGGTTCTCTAGCACATTTCTCCACTCCTCCAGGAAAAAAGAAAGCATTCTTGGCCAAGCTCTTTCTACTCGTTTCTGGCAAGGAATAAGTGATTATTAGTCCTTTCCTGACACTTTCAAATTCTGCAAGTTCAGTGCTGCTTTCCTCAGCATCCTTTTTTCCTTTGTGTGGTTTTTCTAAAACAACATTGCTCAGGTCCCAACAAAGAGGGCAAAAATGCACTCTGACTATGAGATATGCAGCTAACACAGTTGCCATAGTTAGAGAGGACTGTTAGGTAGAGAAATGGCTTTTTGAGATCTTTCATTAGCACTAAAGGATAGTTCACTGAATCATGCAGCAATCATGATTGCTTATAAAAGTTACAGATAATCAAAATCAGCAAATAGGCCAAGCAACACATATTTTTGCAAGGCATCCCTCCTCCCCCCAGATAACTACATACCATATACAAACACACACATATAAACACATTCAAGTCCATGCTTGGCAAAAAGGGCACACTCTCAGGTTATAACTATTTATCTCCATAATGAGAACTATCAGAATTATAGATGAAAAGCAATGACATGCTATCTCTAGACAGCATCAGAAATGTCTGTGATTTACAGAATTTTGTACTCTTCATTCAAATATGTTAGTAGAATGTAAACAGAACATTTTGTGCTATACTGAACATCTTGATACCAGCAAACATCAGGTGACTAAAGTAATTTTTCCATTTTCGTCTGGATGTTGGACATTGTTCGCCCCGCACCTCAGTCCTGCACTCCCCAGTCTACCCCACTCCTCATCCTCATGACCAAGAAGCAGATCTGCTCCCCTCTTAGGCTGGGACTCAGCACAGGGATAATCCATACACTTCTTCAATGATTCACTGATAACTGGGAACTGACAGGATCACTGGAAACTCATGTATACCAAACAATCAAAGATAACCATACTGCTAATCATTTTTAAAAATTAAGTGAGTATTATTTAGCTATTGCTGTCAAAAGTCCCCTAGTGCTATTCTTTCGAGTGGAGGAAGATGATGCACAGAGATATTTGCTCTCACATGTATGACCTTTTTCTTCTTTTCCCATCCCCTCATGCATAATAAATCTGGCAAGCATAAAATTTAGATTTTAGCCTGGGGATCTAAATCAGAAGTAAAATAACCTTTCGAAAAACTATTTCTCATTTTTGATCTATCTATGGTGCTGGCTGACATGTTGCCGATTCTATTTTCCAATTCTATTTGAGTGATTCCTTTTCCTTCCTCCCCCCCTCCCACTCTCCTACCTCCTCCTCTTGCCCTACCTCCCTTCCTTCATTCTTTTCATTGAATAAATATTTATTAAACAGCTGCTAGGTACCAGGCACTATAACAGGTGCTGGGAATATAACAGTGAGCAAAACTGATAAGGTGGATATTGTAATGCTGTGTTTTTATGCCCTGAGCTTGCCCTGAGGGTTGCTTGCAGTCCTTTCCCCCAGAAGCCTCTTTCTGCCTGAGGACTTTCTCTGGCTATTGGAGTGCTTGTCCTGAGCAGGCGAAGGACAGAAATGCCCAAGAGCAAATGTCCCTGGAGGAACTTCAACCAGTGTGGGCATGTTGAATAAATACCGCAACTTCCTCACACCTCCTGGGACACCTCATAGTCTGTTCACAGGGTTCCAGTGGTGTTTGGGGTTGAACTCCAGCTGCCCACACTGTAACCCACTCATGAAAATATCCTCTACTGGTTCCCTCTCTTCCTGTCTCACTTCCCCACTCATGTCCTTGTTGTAAATCCTTGTCTTAGTGTCTGCTTTTGGGGAAACTTGCAATCTCATTGGGGTGGAGGACTTAGAAAAGTAACTCCGAATTGTCACATGACTGCCATTTCTTTCCAAATAGCAGAATGCAAAAATAATTGAGTTGAGAACCATCTAAACCTAAGTTGCCTGGTATGTTTGCAGTGGTATTTTAGGATATCCCTAAGGTTCACAAAAATCCATAAAACATTCATTGAAATGAAATCTGAAGGACATAGAAAACATAGGTGTATTCTGAAAGAATTATCATGCGAAGCCTTAAATATAATGCACTAGCATTTTTCATTCTCTAAATTTAAAGATAATCCTTTGGTATTTGGGTCTTTGGACTGACTGTACTGTTTAGCTTTTTGTTAAATCTAAATAACATTTCCTTTACTGCAAAATAGTACAATACCCTGAATCAAAACAATTCTACTTGGTAAACCTTACTTGAATGCTATTTTTCATCAACATCACATGCCTATTAGAAACCAAAGAACAGCTGGCTTTTCACTAAAGTGATTATTTTGTTTTATTGAATTCTGAATATTCAGTGTTACCTCTCTCTCTTTCTTTCTCTCTTGAGTCATTCCAAATTAGATTATTATATCCAAGACACCTCAGGTTACTTTAGTAGAGGGAATAGGATGAATGGGAATAGAGGTGAAAGGAGAGAAGTAATATTGCTTCTATAATACTTTTCAGGTTGTTAGGGTATAAACAAAACAAAGACATTTTTAACATCTGCGCAGTCAATAAATGTCATTTTCCAGGAAGGAACTTCAAAACCATAGTCAATTCATAGATTCTCTCTCTCTCTCTCTATATATATATTCATACTGTCATATTACCTAGACTTATATTGTCCACAGTCACTGATACAGAATGAGAACATCTGGGAACTCAATTATTTGACACAAATAATACTTCATTTTTGTAAAATAAAATTTTTCTGATAGCAAAACTTTTGGTGTCTCCTTTCAATTATATCTAGTCATCATAAACTCAGAATTGAAAGTCAAATCTTGATTGATATTGTATTCTAAACCTCAGATAGGCTCAGCAGCATAAATATTGCCTTTATACAGTTCTTTTCAATCCACAGGCTTCCAGAGTGGTTTTATAGTAGCTCAGAATTTGAAAAGAAATTACTCCTGCAATGGCAGTTTCCAGGATGCTTTGTAGCATCTTCTCAAAAAGTGAATAGCAACAAACCAAGCAGATATAAAATAGAATAATAAATAATATTCCTAAATGTATAGCGGTCGAACTCAACATGTGCCTAGTGATTCCATAGCCCCCTGTTACTCCAAGCATGGTCCGAGGTCCAATATCATTGGAACCCACTGGGAGCCTGTTGGAAAAGCAGAAGAATTTCAGGTCTTATTCCAGACCAACTGGATCAGAATATGCATTTGAATAAACTTCTCAGGTGACTCACATGCACATTGAAACTGGAGAGACACTGTTCTAAAGCATGGTATAACTACCATCCATATTTGTTTTAGCAGTTTGTTTTCATTCAGATAGAAGGGGGTGATAGTGGAGACACTGGAAATGAACTTTTGTCCTGGGGTGAGGAGGAAGGGGGGCAGATACAAGTCACCAGAACAATATAAAAAGATGCTGTTTTGGGTTAAATTATGCTTCTCCCAAAAGATACAGTGATTAGTTAAGATGAGGGCAAACTGGACTAGGGTGGGCTCTAATCCAATATGACTGGGTCTTTAATGAGAAGGGGAGAAAAGACACAGACATAGGGGAGAAGGCCATGTCTCCCTACAGACAGAGACTACAGTGACGCTGTCACAAGCCCAAGGCATGCGAAGGATGGCTGGTAACCACCAGGAGCTAGAAGGACTGGGGAAGATTCTCCCTGAGAGGTTTCAGAGAGGTGCTCTCGACACCTCGATTTCAGACTTCTACCCTCAAGATGCATGAGACAAAAAATTTCTGTTGTTTTAAGCCACCCTTGTTGTGGTACTTTGTGACAGCAGCTCGAGCAAACAAGTGGATGACACAAAATAAATTCCATCTGGCTCTAAAGTCCCACAACTCTAGAGTCCAAAAATAACAGGATAGGTATATGCTGGGGGGAGCCCAGTCACATATCAGAAGACTATTGGCACAATTCTTATGCAGATTACTTTGTGATCTTTTCCTAGACAATTCTTACATTAAAATTCAATTATTTCTCTGTTAACAGTAATCATTTCTTCATCTTTTCCCCCTCTCAAGGCCTTATCACTGTTTTCTACTTTGTGAAGGTCCACTAATACACACATATACATCAGAGAAGGGAGAGGGGCCAATGAAAGAGAGGAAGAGGAAGAGAAAAGAGGGATATGGATAAAGAAACTTTTTCAGAGCCATTGGGTTGTGAGAATAACCAATAACCACTAGGACTTTATCTTACATTCCAGTCCTTCCCCAGGGTCTCATTTTCCAGGAGCATAACTTTTCCAGCCTCACAAGAATCCCTGTGATACCTGAATGTGAACACACATTAACAAACAAAACTTAACATGTACATGGCTCAACAACCCCTGGTTGATACACTGAATAAGCTACCAGGTAGCCACTTGATGACCTGTTTTCCCTTAACTGTTATCCCTAAGATTTTCCCAAAGCACTCACAAACTCATCCCTGCTCCTTTATAGGGAATTTGAATTCCTAATACTGAGGAAGCAGGTTATAAAATGGACAGTTCAAATGCCACATTAAGCTCGGGTTTCAATGCACCCTGGTATTAAAGAGAAACATTTGCATCATAGAAGTTGAACTTGGAGAAGACTTTCTCAACTGAACGCTGTTAACTGCCAGAGCTTCAGGCAAGGCCCCAGAAGAGATGAAATTCCAGACATGATGGAATTAGCCAAGAAGTTCCAGGCCAAGATGAGAAAGGGTAAACGAGAACAAGCAACACACACAATTCTTTTGCCAAGAGAGCCCCTTTAACAGTATCACGTACCATCTTCCATAATGAATGTCAGGAAAAAGATGACAATTGAAACGGGCATTCAAAAGAGAAGCACAGTCTAAATGGAAGTCATCTCCGAGAAATGCTTTATTTTCTTTTTTTCTCTCCTGAGAAATTACCAGAATGAATTAGAAACTGTTGGAGCATCATATTTATCTCTGTGTCAACTTTATTTGTCCTTAAGGAATCTCTATCAAATTTGTATCTTGTCTAATTTGGCAAGAGATGCCACCATGAAAGACAAGTGCAAAACCCTCCTTTGTGTATGAAATGGCTTCAACTAAAATCTCTATGCAAAAACCTCCCAAGATGTTTTATTACTAAATGCTTAAACCTCCAGCTCCACCTTCCCAACTGCCCCTCAGCTCCACCACCACCGCTCCTCGATCTCAGTATCTGGTCTTTGCCTCAAACTCAATCTAAAACAACCCTCTTTCTAGCTCCACATTTCCAACAAACTTCCTCCAGAGTTCCTTCCTTCTGTTATCACTACCGGTACATCCCCAGACTAGAAACTTCAAAATCTTTTGAACAGCTCTTTCCTTCACTGACTATGTTCAAGCAAGTAATATTGACTTGTTTTTCCTGATATTGTCTATGATTGGCCATATCTTTTTTTTTTTTTATTTATTTCTACAATATCTGGTCTGGTTCATGCATTTATTATCCTCACTTGAACTCTCTAGGAAAAACCATCGACTCATTAATTTGTTGGATGCCTATTTGAGCACCCACTCTGTGCTCTGGCACTGTGCCAAGTGCTGAGGATTAGAAATATGAGCAAAAGAGATATGGGTCCAGTCTTCACAGAGCTCACAAGCTGGTGGAGCTCCTCCCATGGTAATGCTTTCTGCAGGACTATCAGATTACCCTCGCTAAAGTGTTCTTTGAATCATGTTTTTATCCTGCTCAAATGCCTCTAATGGTCCACTGAAAACAAAACAAAGCAAAACAAAAGCAAAACTCTTCCATCATTTCAAAGCTCTTTGCAATCTGGCCTCTACCTACTTCTCTAATCTCTATTACTTCCTTCTCCCAACAAACCATCTGGCTGAATCCCCATCTCCACAAGACACCATAGTTGTTGTTCTTTGCTTTGGTAACTGCTGTTTCTTTTCCCAGATTTACGTCCTCTATAGTGGTATATTTCCAAGGGCCAGACAAAAAGTGTTCTCTCTCTCCTTTTAATTTAAATATTGCGTATTATTTGGCCAGTTTTTTTTTCCATGAAAATTTCTTATGCCTTACCACATGTCAGACTTTGTGCTGGCTACTGGGATTTAAGGAAAAACACACTTTCTCCTACTATAATTCAGAACATTTTGTTCTTAAAGGCAGGGATCATTGTATCCTTGTATCCTCCCTAGGATCACATACATTTCCTTTTTCACGTGGCTGCTCGCTAGTGCAACTATTAATATTACTATTGTTAATATCTATGCATTTGCTTTCATGTTACTTTATTTATTACTTCCAAAAGCATCTTTGTTAGTCATTGTATATGCTTGTTTGTTTTAAATTGTGAACTATCTGTAGAACCTGTTTCACTGGAAGCTTTTCTTTGGAAGAACTTAAAGCATTATAATGAATTATGAGCCACCAGGTGTCACTACTGTAGACAGTAACCCTAGTCCAGCTGGTTTGAGGGCGAGGGAAGGTCTCCAATGTGGCTATTGTGCTGGTAAAGCAGAATTTCCACATTTCACTGGATATTCATGTTTTTAATCTGAGTGTCTCTTTAGAATCTGTTACGTAGCTCAGCATTCCTCCTTAAAGCTGCACACCCCCTAAAGCATGGCGAGTAGACGGTTAAGGCTGAATAGTCAGGCTTAATGGTAAATTCGTTTTCTCTGTTGTGTCACTGCCTCAATTTGGTTTTAATGTAGTGTTTTGTGAGTTTAATGTAGCTTATTTGAAAAATGAAAACAATAGAGGATGCTTGAATGGTTCAGGCCCCCAAGGAAACTTGTATATTTGCCAAAAAGGAAAAAGAAAATATTCAATAGATAGGCTTACAAAACCTAATCTGAAAAAGAAGGTTTACAGGGTTTAAAAATAGGTATGTATAAATGAAAATGATTTTTATTCATTTATATGCTCTTGGTAGCTTGAAAATTCCAAACACCAATGGGGCGAATGTTCAAGAAGTTACAAAGACCAAATCAACCTTGAATAGGGAGAGAAACTCTCCCATCTGGATTTTTGTCAAAACTCAGCGGACAGCAAAATCTGAAACTCTTCAGGGGAGTAAGAGAGGCTTTCCTACAAATACGTGTATGGTTTACACCACAACGTGTAATTAAGTAGATATGAGAAAATTACACTTGGCCTAGAATTTTATCTTGGTGTCATCCCTCTAAACATAAAAGACAATGAATAACAGAAGGTTACAAAACAAAATTATTTATCCAAGAGCCTAGGATTGCTCAAGCCAGGAATTCTCCTTTACTCTGCTATCGGCTCTTCTTTGTGACGGCTGTGCATGTACTTATGTGTGTGTGTGTGCAAGGGTGTGTTTTCCTGTAATTTGCTATGTAATGAAGTGCAACTTTACATAGCAAATTTACATAGATAAAATTTTCTACTTGCAAAATTACATCTTACACGGAAACCATTTTCTACCCCTTTGCTCTATAAACTCTGAAGATATGAATGCTTCCACAAACAGAATGAATAAAGCTCCAATTCTCTACGGTGACAAATTCAGGAAATGGCAGGTTTTATCTTAAAGGAGTTCAACTGCTACACAAAAGCTCTCCAGTGTGAATAATGGAATTCTCAAATTGGGATAAATGTACTTTTAAGAATTTTTATTTTGATCATTTATTTCAGGTAACACTTGTGGATAATATAATATAGCTTTGAATTACAGAGCAGATAAGGAAAATCTAAATGGAAAAAAAAATTAGGCCAGGCCTTTATTAAATTTTAAAGTATGCCTTTGCTATATTCTTCTAAAGAGCCAAATAGGGTATCAAAATCTCTAGAGATCACCAGTATAATTTCTTTATCATGTTCCATTTAAAATTTAATTATGCAGTCTACAACAAGACGAATCTGAGCAGTCTAAGTAGGTCATGCAGTGGGTAACTTCACAATATTCTAAAGTTTTCCTTGTAAAGATTGTTCCTTTGACAGTCTGTTACACATCACAACACTATATTATAAAACAAGTGTAATTTAATTCAGTTACTATGGACTTTCTCGTACATCTATAAAGAGTGAAATGTTTTGATTTAGGTAATTTGGAGAATTAATGAAGAGCCCATTCCCAATAGAGGTGTCCATGATAGATGGGCAGTGTTTGCACATATACTTTCTTTGGTAATCATTATTTTCATGTATTATAGCAGGGCCAAGGGAATTTTATTTTTAATGTTTGAGGTATTCTGTTTTAAATTATCAATAATCGTGGGAAGCGGATGTGGCTCAAGCGATTGAGTTTCTGCCTACCACATGGGAGGTCCTGGGTTCAGTTCCCGGTGCCTCCTGGAGAAGACGAACAAGACAGTGAGCAGGCACAACAGGCTGGCATGGCAAGCTGATGCAACAAGATGATGCAACAAGGAGACACAAAGAGGAAACACGATGAGAGAGACAACAAAGCAGGGAATGGAGGTGGCTCAAGCAATTGAGGGCCTCTCTCCCACACAGGAGATCCCAGGTTCTGTTCCCGGTGCCTCTTAAAGAGAAGACGAGCACACACAGAGAGCAGACAGCAAATGGACACAGAGAGCAGACAGCGAGCGCAAACAACAAGGGAGGGATGCGAATAAATAAAATAAATCTTTAAAAAAAAAATTGTTTCATAGCACAGCAAAAATTTAGCCACTGAATAATTAATATCTAAATTAGAAGTACACGTGGCCTGTGGCTTGATGCACTAACATTGCCCACCTCGAATTTTGACTAGCATGCAATTTTAATTTCCTTATAGTGAAAAACAAAGCAGACAACTGCTTCAAGCCCTTTACATGCACCACTGCATTTAACTCTCTGAACACTCATTACCCCATTTTACAGAGGAAGAAAATGAGACCCAGAAAGGTTAAGAAACTTACTCAAGGTCCCAAAGCTACTAAGTGGCCAAATTGGGATTAAACACAGGTTGGAGTCTGGCTCCAAAGCATACATGCCAAACAGCTTCGCAAAACTGCTTCTGATAATGCAATATGCCATCGTCTTCTCTTGGACACTACCCAAGTCTTTGTCAAAATAATTAGCATAAAGCTATTGGTGAATGAGTAACAGCTATCGTGTTTTGACTGCTTATTGTGTGCCAGGCACTGAATTACACACTCTGTGGATTATCAACTCGTGGTGACACTGAAATGAATACCATAATTTTTCCAAATTTCCAGATAGAAAACCGAGACAGAGAGGTTAACCAACTTGCTCAAGTCCATACAATCAAGAATGTCAGACACTGAATTCAAACCCAGAGTGTCTGAGCCCAAAGCCCAATCTCTTAACCTCTACAGTGTCAGCTCCAAAAACTCGGTTACAGCCCAATTTAGGATAGTAACTTTCCAATCAATTAGATGAAATTTTCTGGCTGCCACAGACTATAAAGCAGCAAGAAGAGTTGGAAGGGTAATCGAAGGTAGAAATCATCTGTCTGGTCTACCACTGGTTCTTATTCAAATACTTAGTCATTAAAACAATTATTCATTCATTTAAACATCTGCTCATTCCAGCGGTCAAACATTTATGTGAATATGTGTCCAGTGCCTACGATATTCCAGACACTAACACTGAATGAATAATAATGGGATCTCAATGTGTTTCCTACTTTGTGGAGGTGATCTACGAGCCCTCCCCTGAACTACATTATCAGGTGATATAAGAGCTAGGAGAGGGGGCTTTTAGGAATGAACAGGAGAAGCATAGGGCCCTGCAGGATAGAGAAGACTTCATAGAAGAAAGAGCATCTAAGATGTGTCTAGAAACGGGGTTGGCAAACTTTTCTATAGAGATAAATTTTCACTTTGGTGGGTCATATGTCTCTATTCGACTCTATGGCTGTAGAGCAAAAATAGGCATAGACAATAGGATAACAGAGGGGCACAATGGTGTTTCAATAAAAATGTATTTATTGGACAAGGTTGTGAATCGGATTTTGCCTGCGGCCTGTTGTTTGCCCATACCAGTCTAGAGGATGGAGTGGGGGGTTATTTGGGGAAGGGGAGAAAAAGAGCAGGGAGATGAGCTGGTGCAAAGACCAGAAGCCAGATGTCAGTTTCTTTATCTCTAAAATGGGGGCCGACTCAGTCATGAGGATGCAGGCAGGAGCAAGACAGGAAAGAGAGACATTGTTCTCTGGGGGCTCAGGGACAGATGACTGAAAAATGGAACTTACATGTAATGAGACAATATGCTGATGTGTCAGAGGGTGGCTGTGCATGTGTAGCAGGGGCTACTTAGAATAGGGTGGTCCAAGGAGGGATAACTGAGGAAATGATATCACCAAAGCACCAGCCAAACGAAGGACCTAGGCATTCCAGCAGAGGGAACAACAAGTGCCTAGCAGGGAATAAAGGCCAGTAAGACTGTAAGGGAGAGCAGGAGGCAACAAGGTCACGGGGGAGGCTGAGGCAGCCCACGGATGCCCTTGAAAGCTGAGGGACAGTGTTTTGATTTTATTCCCAGCAACAGGAAACCATTGCACAGCTTTAAGTTAAAAAAAAAAAACAAAACATAATAATTTGGCCTGATGACTTTTCAAAGATATTTTTGGCTGCTACACAGAGAATAAATTGCAAAAGAGGGAAGCGGGGAGGCCAGTTAGGGATCCATGTTTTAAAATTTTATTTTATTTTTTAAAGATACTTAGATCACATAAATGTTACATAAAAAATATAGGGGATTCCCATATGCCCCGCTCCCCACACCTCCCACATTTTCCCACATTAACAACATTCTTCATTAGTATGGTACATTCATTGTAATTGATGAACACATTTTGAAGCATTCCCACTAAGCGTGAATTAGAGTTGACATTGTAGTTTACATTCTCTAGGAGGGCATTTTGATATTGCAGGTGGGAATCTATGGTGGCTTAGAAAAGAGATAGAGACAGTGGACAAATTAAAGATAAATTCTGGAGGTTGAATCAGTAGGCTTTGCTGATGGATTGTCTGCTAACTGTGAGAAAAGGAAAGCACTATAAATGGGGCCCCCGTGTTTTGGTTGAGTGGTTGAGGGCATGTTGGCACAATGGGTAGATGTGGGACACTAGAGTCCTCTTTGGACCACTTCAAGTTTAAGATTAACCATCTCAGCAGAGATGTCAACTTGGAAGTTGGATATTCAGCTTTGAAGCTCGAGGGAGAAGTCCTGGCTGGGAACTATTGGCATAAAGATGGTCTTTACAACCCTGGATCTGGAATGAAGACTCTCTGCATCCACTACATGGGTGAAGAGAGAAACGATCAAGGAAAACGCTGGTGTGTCTTAACATAGAGACGCCAGGCAAGGGAGGAAGAATGGAAAGGAATACTGAGAAAGTGAGAGGAAGAAAACTTATGGCATTTGTGGTCCCAGGAACTTTCACAGAGGAGGAAAGAGACCCTATGTTGAATGCAGCCAAGAGGTCAAATAAGCCAGCAGAAAAATACCACTGGATTTGGCTAGATGGAGGTTGGCTATTGACCTTGACAAGATCTCTTTAGTGGAAAGGAAGAGTCAGAAGCTTGACTGGAGGAGGTTGAGGAGAAAATGGAAGAAGAAGGAGAGTGCCTACCTGTGGCAGGTGCCATTCCTTACACACGAAGGAGCCATTCTTGCTTCCCACATCCCCACTCCTTTGTTCCTCTTTGTGGGCAGAATATGCCTCCCATTACAGAGGCTGAGCATACCAGAACTGCAATTTCCCCTGCCCCAAAGACTCAGCATGAGCAAGGGGTTCCTCCCTCAAAAAGAGAAACGTGGGAAGAAATGCCTTTCTTCTTCATTAAATGCAGTCGTGAGTTCATATGTAATGGCCGGAGCTGACGTAGTCATATTGTGAATATGAGGGACACAATCCCCAGCAAGCTGAGAATGGCAGGGGAGAAAAAGAGAATGCACTGAGTCGAATTAACTCTGAGCCTTCTCCAACGTCTTGAATCATACCTACAGACTATCTCCAAATAACTACAGAGCCTTTGAATATGCCTCAGGATACAACCGGAGAAACATAATAGTGTAAGAGAAAGGTTGGTGCAGGAAAGAATTCAGACAGACTCTGAGCGGCCAGTGAACTGTAAAAGGTTAGGTGGTGGGAGGTCAGCGGCAGGAAGAAGAAAGAATATGTCATTTCAACTCCAAGCGTGGTCTCGTGTTGGCGTGCAGTACAGTTGGGCACCAGAAGCAGGAAACGGGTTCCATTTAAGGTATGGGCACCCGTCATCGAGTTTGTTTTTTATTGTTGGCCACGAAGTTAACCTGAGAGAGGAGGGTTCTGCGGCTTGCCAGATCTGGCTGAGACCCTATGAGGAGAACTTCAATCTTTTTTTCTCTTCCCTCAAATCTATTCTATATACTTTTCCCAGATCACATGTCCTTAGGCACCAGGATTCCCGTGCCGAACAGTCCTAAAGAAAAGAATAACTCCTCAGACTGGCTTGTTGAAAACAGATCTCATCAACCAGACACCTCCCAAGCGCCTCTCCCCGCCCCTTCCCTCCATGCAACCAGATGGCACCGCTTTCTGTACCCTGCACACATTCCCGCGTCCCATCCCCTGAGCCTCAGTGATGGCATCTCGGTTTGTGGAAGGCAGCCCCCTCCACTGCCACACATCAAACCCGATCCATCCTCTCGAGTCCTGCTCAGAAGGCCCATTCCTCGGCTCCTCCAGTCAGAAGTAGCCCTTCTCTCGGTGGAATTCCCACAATGCCCTGGCTTGTTTACATGTCTCTGCTAATTCTCTTACGACATTAAACACTTTCCACCTAACACTGGGATTATATGTAACTTCACTGCTTAATTGGAGAGCTGGAGTCCTGTTTGTTTCCTACCACAGAGCCGAAAACCATGCTTGGCCTAGAGCTACTGCTCAGTGTTCCTTTATTGAATTAATGAGTAAATGATGAATTCTGTAAACATTGTACAGAACCAGACCTGAGCCCAGGAAAGTTGGGGGTATTGTTCTTTCTGAGGGATTATATAAAAGACAGGGATTGTTTTTCAGTCCTCATTTACTTAGTAAGAGGTTTGCTGGGAAGTGTGAACATCTTTTATCTCCTAATTTCTAAAGGTCTTTCAAAGAAGAGAGTATTGTGTACTGAAGGCAACAAGGAATTTGAGATTCTGTTGTCTAAAAGCCTTCCACAGGGGACTAAATTTCTAACTTCAAACCCTCTAGAGCCACCAGCAGTAATTTGAGCTGGCAGAATTTACCCTAATTCTCTTTGCTTCCACCTTTTAACCCTTGCTGCTACCAGACCAGTTCATATCCATGAAGCAGAATCTGTTCAGTTCAAATTTCAGGTAAGAAAGATCAACAATTTAACACTACAATTCCATACGTAAAACTGCAATGGAATGAGTTTTAGCTCCCAGTCACATAAAACAAGCAGTTCTGTCCTCTTGGTTGAGGCTCTCTATCAGTACTTCTCTAGGAGTATATTGGTATTCTAAGAAGTGGGGGTTCCATTGCTTATACTGAATATTCATATCCCCTCATACCTTCAAAGAAGTCACAGGAAAAACAGCCAGCTAGTGGATAAGAATACAGGAGAAAAATCTAGATTTTTCTTGCAGCAGTTTATACTTGAACTTTCGGCACCTGTCCCCATTGGTTTACGTTAAAATCTAGCAAAAGATACACCCGATTTATATACTTCATTATTTTAAGCTTCTTTTTACCAATACTTCATGTTCCATTAAAAGCATCCTGACTTCTGGGTGCTGTGTTGTAAGAACCAGCTTGTGAATTTCCACTATATTAGTTGAGATACTTCTACCAAGGTCTAGTAAATCCTTTCATTTTCCGTACTGTTTATCTTATGTAGCATTTAACAGTGGACTATGTTAAAAAGGAATCAAAATACTCTCTCTTTTTCAAACACAGGAGCAAATACTGCAATATAACAGTAAAACCTCTGTTGCCATAAACCTTGTTTATACCTTTGCTATCCCAAATAAGGTTTTATCTCTACTGAGGCATCACTTATATTAAAACCTCCAGCTTATAAACATTAAGTTATTGCCTCTGCTCCATTTGAACAATTGGGGGTTTCACTATGATTTGATTAAAATGCATCTTCCTAATTTAAAGACTCTTCACCATAAAAAACAAGTCTTGAAAGACATACTTTTGATGGAAAAAATTTGTTCAACTGTCTTTTGCTATAAGCAAAGTAAAAGCAAGGAGTCATATATAAAATTGAAAATGATCATTTTCCACAGTTCAAGAAATGGAACCATGCATCCCATTTCCAAGACACTTCAAGATAAAGAGGACCACACGAGTAGTACATGGAGCCAGTTTAAATATTTGTCTCAATCCCGGCAAGATCATTGGTTTTAATATTTATAGTATAATTACAATGCTTAGTGCATGTTGCTCATAAAATCTAATTTTTTTTCTGGTGACATATTATTACTAGGTTTTAATTTCAGCAATGGCAAGCATTCAAAAACACATTTAGGTTATCATTAGTAATGAAAAAACAAACCTGGTGCTTGTTCAATACCTTGTGCCCATATCTCATTTCAACTTCAAAGCATTTTTAACTACCAGGACACAATCCACTGTTACATGATTGGTACATTTTCATAGAATATTATCAACCTGTAGCCAGCTAGTTTAAATAAATGCTATGGAAAGCAGTTAAAGTTGAAATATCCACCCTTGTGCAATATTTGTAAATGGCTTTTTGCAAAATCTTAAGACAGTCAAAGCCAATGAAAACCAAACCATAAAAGTGTTATAAAATGCCACCGTCTTCTTTCCCATCCACCTATCTCCAGGTAGCAGTCGCCTGGATTACAAGTTTCCATTTTTTCCTAGATGTCTCAGCATAAGCACTCTTTTATGGCTAAAAGGATAAAATACACTAAGTGTCATGTTCCACTCATCCTTAGCCAGCAAACAAACAAAAAAGGATGCTTGTCCTAAATTGCATAGAGGTATTCCAGGCTCATTTGCCTTTTCCAGTGACAGGCTGAAGAAATCTGAAAAAAGGCTGCAATGGATTGAATCCGACAAGATGGTACAAGCAAACAAACAAATGCTAGTTAAAGAAATTCTGGACATCAAGTTCACCAGTGAATAATTACATTATTTCATGTTAACATGAGGAAGAGAAATAATTTTCAACGGATATGTACCAACATCCCCTGGAAAGAGTCAAAAGAATACCTTAGGTTACAGCAGAAGCATGATTGAGAAATAATGGACAAATTATTTCTCACTCCTTTACTGCCAAGTATCACAACGACGGCGAAGTACAGTTAAGAATAGGATGGCTGGCGTTATTTTTGTTTCTCAACATGATCCGACAGTAGAGTAACAAAAACCCATGGGAAAAAGAAAGTAAGCTCATTACCAAAATGCCTTCCACCACATTCAAGGACAAAGTAGACTTTCCCTGGAGTAAGAACCAAATACAACAGAAGAGTGGAGAGTCCCTGTTGCTGCTTGGTATTCACAACAGACCACCACTTAACAGAATGCCGGGTATGACATCCGCGCTCTCGGACGCCGGCGTAATTGTCATCTGCGTGATTACAGCCCCGTGGGTCTCCTCTGACTATACGTAGGCGGTCTGTCTTCTCCTTTGCCCATCTACCAAAGTTTGGAAGTCATTCCTCATTCCATTATTTCGGGATTCACGTCTGCACCCCAAATGCAGGCAGTTACGCCACTCTCTGGCTCCCTGCAAATGGCCGGACACTTAAGGTTTCACGGGTACTTTTGGCCAAGTTAAAGCACGACGACAAACGAACTCGGGTATGTGTTAACCAGAACACACGTCTGGTTTTAACCTCGTGAAACCGCCCCCAGTTGAAATGTTTTTTTGGGGGGGACGTTAGCCAAAGAACGAAGACATATAGTACTTTAAATATTTGGATCCCAGTAAACGGGTTTTTTTTGTGTGTGCCAATATTAATCATGATCTTATACGCAAAGATTTTCTATGCTTAAAAAAATTACAACAAAACAACCAAATGTGCTTATCTCCACTAACAGACGGTTCCAATAGGCACTTTCCACCTCTTCCTTGGGGCTGTGCAGTCTCACATTCTGTTTGCGCTTCTGCTTCCTGTACTTGAGATTCCCTTGGCTTCCATTCTCAAACCGTTCCCAGGAAATACCCAGCGACATATTAATTCATTCATAGTTATACCACACCTTCTAGGACAAAGCCGCGATACTAGGTGCTCTAAGCAGTGCCCACTAAAATTCCTCTTAAAATATCGCCATCCTCTTTCTTTTTTCTACTAAGTAGTGACAGTCCTTCTTGACGTCTACTTGTCTATACTTTGCAGCCTGTTACTCATATTGCATTTTATAGCAGGCTTAGCTATCGACTCTTCCTGGTGAGATTATATTACTAGGTATTTACTTCAAAGATGACAAGAATTCCAAAACATATTTATATAATTATCAAAACTAAGGTGTAAGTTCTTTATGAGAAGCTCAGGCTTCTTTGATAAATCTATAAATACTTCAACATGACAATAAGGGATAAACTCAAAACAAAAACTATTCAGTGTGTCGTTGGATTGTCAATTTCATGACTATAATACGGAGGCAGGTTTTGATGATTTCTGTGGAGAATATAGTTCATAAATACACCTCCATGTGTAGGAGGTGACTTCAAGGGAAGGAGAATGATTTCTCTGAGTCGCATATGAAAATTAGACTCATTTCTTCTTGGTTGAGTCACTCTATGTGACGTGTACACAATTTTCTTTTGCATTTACCTAGTGAAATACAAGGTCTTAAAATCTGATGTGAAGAAGAGAGAATGAGGAAGACTCCTTCAAGAGGCCACACACATTTCTTCCAGTGTGCATCGAAAGTCATGCACAGAATAAGCCAAACCAGCTTGCTCACCTTGGTAGACTTCCAGCTAATTCTGTGGCAGTCTCTCTGTAGGAGAAGAAAAGACGATAATTATGATTAGCTTCTTCTGGTAAATTATAAAAATTTCTTTAATATGATATCCCATAATATAATGCACCAAGATATTCCGGGATCATGCGAGTGAGGATGAAACTGTTTATGCGGCTGTTTAGAAATTTCAAAATGACTAATCACATTTCTGATTAATCTCTATAAACATTTGAACGGTTATTTTCACAGTAAATTTTACCTACATGCAAAATATCTGTCTCTGCTTTCAGCTGATAGAACTTAGCTGAGTTTAAAACATTAAAATGAAAAAAAAAAATATATATATATATATATATATAAAATACAGAAAGGAAAATAGGAGGAAAAAAAATCCCAAACCACCATTTAGATACTTGCTAATTAAACGAACCACCGGTATTTGCTTTCAGAGAATCATGTAGGAACACATTCTTTTGAGGATATTTCTGTGTGTCAGTGATCTCTGTCACCTGAGGTTTGTGAAGGGACAGATCCAACACAAATTCCAATTCTTTTAGTACCAAGTTGCTGTTTTTCGTTTCTTTAGTATAATGCTCAGCCAGTCAGGCTTGTGGAAAGCAGATGCTATGATAATTCAAATGGCACAAAAGAAATGTCTTATATATTAATGTGCTCTAGAACACATTAATATAAAAGGTCAGAGACAAATTTCCCAACAAAGTCAAGGCCGCTCTTTCTTAATTGCAATATCTTGTCTTTCAGTCAGAGACTGAGATAGGTAGGGAGCTGGAAGAGGAGGTGGAAGCTTTATGTTAAGATATTCTGAAAGTGGAGGACGGCTCAACTTTGGGCTGAGAAATCAAAGTGTAATTCTTAGAAAGAGTGGTGCATAGTCTTGTTAGGGTCATATAACCTCTTTACAGAGAATCTCAGGAAAGATCTGAACATCCCGCCTAAAAAAAAATAATAAGAATATACTTATTGTTATGGGTTGAAACGTATGCCCCCAAAAGATATATGGAAGTCCTGAGCCCCGGTGCCTGTGAATGTGACCTTATGTGGATATGGTCTTTGCAGATGGAATTGGGTCAGTTAAAATGAGGTCACACTGGAGTAGGGTGGGCCCTTTGTTTAATATGATTTGTGATCTTAAAAGAAAAGGAGAAGGGAAGCGATGTAGCTTAGTGGTTGAGCACCTGCTTCCTGTGTATGAGGTCCTGGTTTCGATTCCCAGTACCTCCTAAAAAAGAAGGAACGAAAAGGAGAAGAGACACAGAGAGGAGATGGCTAGTGACAACAGAAGCAGAGACTGAAGTCCTGCAGCTCTAAGCCAAGAAACACCAAGGATTCCCGGGAATCACCAGACACTAGGAAAAGGCAAGGAAGATTTCATGGCAAGTATGGCCCTGCTGACACCTTGATGTCGGACCTCTAGACTCCAAAACTGTGAGACAATGAATTCCTGTTGTTTTAGGCTGCCAAGTTTGTGGTATGCCGTGACAGCAAGCCCAGGTGGTGCCTGGACCCCTTAACCCCAGGTTAAGGACCTCAGCCTCAAGCTAACATTTCTTGACTCATCTTGACCATCCAAATAAAGGACTTCCTCTCATGTGCCTCCTCTGAGAACTCCAGCATCTAGAACTCCCTCCCTCTATTTCTTGGCTGTGACAGGACCCAGACACTTTAGGGAA
Source organism: Tolypeutes matacus (assembly GCA_026826555.1). NCBI lineage: Eukaryota > Metazoa > Chordata > Mammalia > Cingulata > Chlamyphoridae > Tolypeutes > Tolypeutes matacus. The sequence goes on from JAKSZT010054552.1 coordinate 4,044,252, forward strand.
CTACTGGTACCCTAGAACCATTGCTCCCTTCGGAACATGAATGACCCTATAGTTTAGCTCCCCATGGAAATGTCCTTTCCTAAGTAATCACATATTAAACCTTTGCCTTGTATTGTCATAGAAATTGGCTTTTTGGAGAAAGTTTCCATTCAACAAAACCACAGTGGAAAGCAACTATACTCTCAAATGTTTCACACACATTCATTTCTTCTAAGAATTTAGTGCCTGTGAAAGAAATTTCTATTCCCAAACAGAATCTGGGAATTGGGGTTCCCAGCTAAGAAGCACCCCTCCCCCCTTTCTTTTGTGTTCCTCTGTAACACCTTTCGAAACAGAAATATCTTTTAACTGTTTATTATTTATCATTTACCCTTTGAGGTCAACATATATTAGGAATCAATATATATTTGTTCAATTTATCAGGAATGAATTAATAAGCTTTTCTGATCTTCTTGTTGCTCTTGAGGATCAGACTTGAACATGGTAACAGTAGCATCCCAGGGTTAAACTGCAATGAATTTTTCTTGTTCCTAATCTTTATTTTTGCTCTCCAGGTTACACCTATTTTAATATTACAAGTCCCCCAGTATCTTTCAAAACCATGCCGGCATACATTAATAAATCTAATTAAATCACAGTAGAGCAGCATTGTTCAACCTCCACACCCTATTGCCATTTGGGGCCAGAGAATCTTTATGGCAGGGGCTGTCCCGTGCATTGTAGGATGTGTAGCGGCATCCCTGGCCCTTCCCCAATAGATGCCGGTAGCAATCACCCCCAAATTGAGATCATCAAAAATATCTCCAGGCATTGTTAAAAGACCCCTGGGGACCAAATTGCAAGAAAGCAACAGAAGTATCTGCCAAGACTTCCATTTTAAGTGCTTGCTTGATTCATCAACATTCTCCATTCCCATGGAGAAACATGGTGATTAAGTCCTCTCAGTAATGCTTGTCCCACTTTGGATCCCATTACCAAATTATGTATGCTTACCAGGTGTGGCAGTTTGATATTATTTATGAATTCCAAAAAGAGAGATTATGTTTGTAAACTGGTCTGTTCCTCTGGGCATGATAACCCTTTGATTGTATTAGATTCGGCTGAGACATCTGATTAAATTATGTTAAATTAGGGCTTTGATTCAACTACATCATTAGAGTGCGACTCAGTGTTGGGTCCTGCCCCCTTTGGTGGGTTGATAAAACAGACTCTCACACAGAAGTATTTACACAGAGAAGAAGAACACAAAGGAAGAGAGACGGCTCATTAGACATGGCAGAGGCCCCCAGAAGAGAGATGAGCCTGTTGTCTACAGCTGAGCTTGTGAAGAGAACAGAGCAGCTGAGCCTGGAAAGAAATGAGCCCCAGAGAGAGAGACGAGTCTTATGTTAGCCTACAGCTGAGATCAGAAGCAGCTGGGACCATGGAGACTTAAGAGGAAAGAGGAAGGCTGAACCCTTACAAACATCACCTGCCGTCTTGTGTCAACACATGGCAACAGACTCTGGGTGAGAAAGTAACACTTATGGTACCATAAGTTGGACTCCTTAGGGTCTTGTGACTGTAAGCTTCCATCCCAAATAAATACCCTTTATAAAAGCCAACAGAGTTCTGGTATTTTGCATCAGCACCCGTTTTGGCTAACTAATACACCAGGAGTAGGTTGTGTTTTTTCCCCCAACCTGCTTCTGGCAACAGCACTCATTATAAATTTGTAATTTAATTAAGCACAGGTAAAACTGATGAAACATGAATGTGGAAAAGTTCTTTTTTTCTATGAAAACTAAGTTGAATACTTTGGAAAGATTAAAAATGACATATAGCTAAATAAAAAATTGCCGTGGAATTAGGTCTATGGACAAGGTGACTATAAATATTGTGGGGAAAACACATGGGTAACACAGGTATTTGTTCTTATGCTACTTAGAAAAATGAACTAGAAATTTCTAGATGGTACGTGATGAGTGTGATTTCTGCAAAAAGACAATGTAGACTCTATTTACCAGACACACACACTCAAAGAAAAGGAGCTGGCCCTATCTTTACAGCAAAAGACAGATGCTGGGCAAAAAAAAAAAAAAATGTATTCTCCATATATTAAATACAAGCAGGGGAAAATTATGCTTTACACAATCATGAATTCAAAATTTTACATTAGAGTTACAGACATTTCATGATAGGAAAAATAATTTTGGGCAAACATGAATGAAGGGATGAACTCAGTTTAAATTATAAGGTGTTACCTAAAAACCTGATGATGCCATTGGCCTTCCAAGATAAACAAAATGTATACAGAAAAAAAAATCACTATATGTATCTGCAGCATTGCAGCTAGGACCCATAAACCAATTGTCATGTTTATATCAGCAAATCAGCCAGTGCTAGAGCTTTCAAAACTATGACATCATTTCTACCAGTTTACTATGGCTAATGAATAATCTGAATTGTTCACATTTTTTTGCATGAATGTATACCTTTTGTAAATAAACCCTTGAGGAAAATTAATTTAGCCAAATACTCTATGCTCCTTCATCACTCAAACGAGAGAAGTTAAAGAAGGTGACACAAAAACCACCTTTTCTCATTGAACTTTTATAGGTCACAATGCCCATTAGCAGCATTGCTTCCTAAGGACCCATTATCTTCATCATTGACTAATATTTACCCATCCAACAAACTACTGAGCACTTAGTATATGTTCAGCACAGCAGTGCTGGGAGCTTTGAGAGGCATCAAGATAAATTCAATTCTGATTCTTCTTTGAAGTGTTAAGACTCCAGTAAAGGATGTTACATAAAGTACATAGTGATGAACATTTCTTAATTTTTCCATTATTGAAATCTCTTCCAAGTCAGACCCTGTCTTATCCAAAATTTTGAATTACTTGGTGCCTGGCATACACCAGGCACTCAATAAATGTAAGTGAAATAGAACCATTAACCATTTTCTACTTGCAGTTAATTCCAGCCTCTTAACTTCATTTAAATAAATGCCTATTGTAGGTATAACAGTAGTCTACGTTTAATTGCACTAATTTCCTCTCCTTAGTTATCATTACCCAAGATAATCTGATCTCAAGAAGAGAGCTAAATGCTTAAAATTGAATGAAAACAGTGATGGGGGAAAAAAAAAAGGCCAAGATGAAATTATGTTCCAAGAAAGAGGGTTGTCTTAGGAGCTAAGAAGTAGCTGGAAATGACGGAGGATGTACATTTCTGATAGGCTGCATATCCTTGGGCAACTCTTTTTATCTCTTGGGTTTCTATGTCCCAGAATGTAATAATAATGCTGCCTTTTGATCGTGATTGCTGGTTGGGGTCATCCCTATGGGCCAACTGGAAAGCTCTCTGCAAACGTGAAGTTGTGCTAGAAATTCAATTTTATCAAATGCAAAAAACAAAAAAACAAAAAAGAGACAAGTGCCTTTCAAAAGCAGATAGCTGCCCCATGTACATTACACCGTCTTATAGACTATTTAGCATTCCTTAAAATAGATTTAATATTAAATATGGAGACCATTTGCCAATGCACATTGTGTAGCCTTTATCAGCTGTCTAAAATAATGCTCTTCTTCACCATCTCCTGCCCTTCCCCATTCTTGAACTCTGCAAACAGTTCTTTTTTTAGGAAGTGTTGAAGCAAGAGCATACCGTCTATTTCTGTACAGCTTGCCAGTTTCCAAAATTAGCTGACAACTATAAAACAGGGAACAGGAGCCCTCATGCTAATTGTGTGTCAGCATGATAAATATTTTTAAGACCTGGGATGTTTCTTGACTCTTTCCAAAAGTACAAAGGTTTTATTTAATGTTAAAATACACTTTTTTTTTATTGCCTGTCCTGCATCTGATTTAATGCTCTGGTTGTAGAAGGAGCGAGGTTTTCCTTATTTTAATTAAGAGTGAAAGTATTACAGTCAAGCAGACAGTTTTCTACTTTTTTCCTTACCCAACTTGGGGCAAATTTAAAGTTGGGCCTGTTTCCAAAGAATACATAGGAAGTAGATTAGCTTAAAGGCATCATTACAGATACACATATTAATTTAGGACAGGTGACTTTTTTCTTTTATGGTGAATCTTAGCTCTGGAAAATCCAAAATACCATAGAGATTAAAGTAACTTTTCTAAAAAAAAAAAAAAAAAAAAAGACCATAGATCACTGTTCCTTCATTGTTCCAACTCTCCCTCTGATTTTTCATCAGTCTTTATGTTCTCTTTATTTTGGAAATCCTTCATTGCTTTTCTCCTCTTTTATCTCTCTTCCTTAATATTTACTCACATGATTAAAATATCAAATCATATGTGTGTGTGTCTGTATATAAACACAATCAATTATTCTCCCATGGTGAAATATACACTTACATACACACATACATGTAATAGTTCATACTTATTAGGTTCTTATTTAATACCAGTCACAATTCTATGCCATGTACATGTATTTGCTTATTAAATCTTTATAAAAATCTCATGGAGTAGGTACTATTATTAAATCAAGACATAGATGAGGAAAAAGAGACACAGAAATCTCCAGCCACTTCCCAAGGTCTTGCAGCTAAGGAGAGGCAGAGTCAGGATTTGAACTGAGGCTTTCTGGCTCCTGAGCCCATGCCATAATCACCATTTATACTGCTACTCAGTATATGCAAGCTACAGATACTTTACATAAAGCATCCACTCATTCTGGGATCTGGGCTACAAGCAGTGAACAAACCCAAGGTACCACTATAGAACTTTACATTCTAGAAGGAGAAGCTAGATAATAAAGGAATGGGCAAATCCGTATTTATTACCACCTGACAGATGTGATGAAGAAGAATGAAGCCAGGTGTTGGAATGGGTATAGGGAGTAATAGAGGGATGGAAGATTTTCTATAGGGCAATGCAAGAAGGGTTCTCCATAAAGTGTCCAAGTGCATATGTGAATGCATCGAACACTTAAAACCATCCCCACCTTAGTTTCCGATGGCCGCTTCTCTCCTGTGCACGATTCTATTTCTCTGTTCTTTGCAGAGAATATTCACGCAACACCTGCTGCATCAAGCAGACAGTTCTAGGTGCTGCTAGAGTTTAAAAAACACAACTGGCAGTCTGGATCAGTACATCCAAAATGCTGACAAACTAAAAGGGAGGCGAGACCCTTCGACAAACTCACCGAGTCACTCAGAAAACTGAAAATTTGGACAAGAGGTACTTAACCACACTCTAGAGGCCAGCCTCTTAGACCCACTCCTGTGCGGAAGTGAAGGAAACATTAGCCAGCAGTATTCACAGAAGCGGTCCTGCCTCCAGACCCATTTCACAAGAGACACCACTCCAAGTTCCTTCCCTTAGACCGAGTTCAAAAATTAAATCTTTCAGAACTCTCAGTTGGAAAAACAAAAGTCTGCAAGGCAGACGTTCTCTTTTAACCGCTCCGTATGCTTTGGTGGGGAGCCGACACAACCTGCTGTGGGCTGTCCATCCACTAGTGCCCTCAGTAAACACTCGGGGACGTGCTGCAGGTTGTTCGAAACCAAGGCCTTGCGTCTGGTTGGAGGCAGACACGCAATCTGAGCTGTCAGACACGGTGCTGCAGTTAAGATTGCTTTTTTTTTTAAACCTCAGGTCAACAAAAACTACCCTGTATAGTCTCCTTCTGATCGGCTTTCAGTTTTCATTTTGGGGACTCCTAATTGGAGTCCTTGCTATGATTTTATTTGGTGCAAGATTCATTCACGTTATTTTAGTATTCCTCCCATCCAACAGTCACGGACGTGTGCCCCTCTCCATGTCCTTGTGCTCAAGTGCCTTGAAAATAAAATTGCCAAAGGTCTCTCTTAATCAACTGCAAATGAGTCCAGCTGGCCCTGCCTGCTATCTCTAAGGGAGGCCTCTGTTCCAATGGCACTGCTGTCCCTCCATCGTTTTAAGATGATGTGGAAGACTTTTGTTTTCTTTTCTTTTCAAAACTATTAACTTGATACTTGGTGCAGAAGTCTACCTAAGAGGAGACCTGTCCTTGACACTGCCCATGGCGTTAGAAGGCAGAAGTCTTGATGCACACTTGGGTTTACCCATTAATCATCACACTCTTTATGCTCTGCAATTTTATCACAGTTATATCATATGATCTACTAAGTACTCGATCGACCATTGACAACAATTCCTGCTCATTAAAACTCACTTATTTCTGAGCGAATCAGTCCTCCCAGGTGGGGCATGTGGGAATCCCTATAATTTTTGTGTAACATTTATGTAATCTAAGTATCTTTTAAAAAATAAAAAAAAATTTATTATTAAAAAAAAAAAAAATCACTTATTTAGATTTTCGCAATGGCAAACGTAACCAGCCCTGGAGAACAGTCATCGAGCCCAGAAATGGCACATTAGGCTTCATTTACCAACTTCTACACTCAGAGAAAGAAAGAAAAAGAAAAAGAAAAACCAGACAATGCACATGTAAGGTTCTCTGTGTGTTTCTTTAAAGCTTTGTTAAAATGATGTCTCTCAAAAGAGAAAAAAGGGTCTATTTTCTTCAACTACTACGTTTCTGCAAGGGGCAGGGTTATCCATTTATTAAGAGACCCTATATTTAATATCACTGAATTATTGTGCTCTAAACAGTTTTGTAAGTGGGGTTCTTAAGGGGGTTATGCTGATAATTATTACTGCAATTTTTTCTTTGATAAACCCATTTATAAGGATGCCCATTTTACAACAATGCCTTTTCCTCTCTTAGTTCCCAGGGACATATTTCCAAAAAATCCTCCTAATTAGAGAAAATCATCCCTACTCATGAACATTTCTGGTTCAAAGAGGGATATACACATACCAGCCTGCATTATAATGTTTGATTAATGGCTTAATCCATTAACCATCAAGTATGGGTACCGAAACCACTGAAATTTACTAATTTGTGCATCATGTATTTATACAATTTCTGCCATGGGCCCAGCATTTTGTGCTGGGGATTGAGCCTTGGGCTAAATAAACATGGCCCCTTCTCTCACGTAGTTGACCATCTAGTGGGGAAGATATAGCAACAAAGGTTTACAGTGGATGCATCATTCTAAATAGGGGGATGAGTTGTTATGCACCCCTAACCCATTGATCCCCTTCTGGGGAGGGAGAGCATAGGGTCTTGGGGAAGACAAATCCAGAGAGACTTCATTATCATACCAATGCCAAAGTTATGGGTGACAAAGCAGACGATATTACAAGAGGAAGCCTAATCTGTCATATGGAAGCGCCCTTTTCCAAGAATCTAAAAGACCAACACCACTACCTTCCAGGAGGGACACTTTTGAGGATGGAATGTGGCCTGGGGGAGGGCAGAGGGCATAAGACCGTGGAGGACTGTGGGAAAAGGAGGGCGGAGGGAGCTTACTGGAGAACGAAGGGGGCTTGTGACAGACGTGGAATAAGGTGGAAGGCGGTGACTTCAGTACGGAATGATGGGCTTTGATGAAAACCATAAAGGCCTGGGTGACCCCAGCTCCTGGACCCCTGCTGTGTTCTGACTGACTAAGGGTCATGGTCTTACTTCCCGCTACAGACGCCACCTGCAGGCCCCACCAAGGACTGAGGTGAGGCGACTCGCCGTCAGGGGACCGGGCGGAGTCGAAGATATCCAGTATTTCCCCCATATTATTACTTTTTTTCTTCAAAGAAAAATGCACCAGAACTTATGTCAAAGCTGACTCTGGTTCTAGAGTTGAAAACTGTCAGCTACCATCCCCGGAGGTGGAAAAGAAAAGTTAATCTGACGTCATTTGGTGGAACTTGGGTGTTTTAAGAACGGAGGCTATAAACGTAATAAAATCGCCCTTTCTCCTGAATGTAAAGAACCCACTTCTCTTCTCCAATAGTGTACACATTAAAAAAAAAAAAAAAAAAAAAACAAAACAAAAAAACTACCTTTACAGTGTCCTTAGAAAACAACAAGAAGACTCTACAATCCTCATTTCGCAGAAGAGTGACGTGGGGTCTCTGAGAGGGTCTGCAGTTTGCCATAAAGCAGTCAGCTCAGGGGACCTGCACCGAGACCTTTCGACCATAAAGGCAGAAACTGGATCTTGATTTAAGTTCTGAGCATAGAGGGAGGAGCGAGCCCAGCATTTTCCCATTCTAGGGACAATTCCGCCCATCTTAAATTTACCCGTTGGAAATACCGCTCCTCTGAGAACTAGCCGCGGAGGGGTCGTTAATGCTAGTTTATATCCTTCCCATGTTCCAGGTTGCTTGTTGGACCCTGCTGCGTAAATTAAATGTGGCATTCATCATTACCTCTGAAAATTCAAATCTGTGTATTCAGCCGAGACGGGTCATGCCCAAATCTCTCATTTAACTATCTCCAACGGGTCCTTTTTGTGGCAAAGCACATTTTGAACTAACCTCAGATGAAATCTACCACCTTCAATACATTCACCGATGACAGAGTTCTACAATCGCTAAATAAAATAAAATAAAATAAAATAAACAGAAATGGAATCAACAGTAAAAGAGCTAAATTATAGATAACAGAATATTCATAAAACTATACCTCATCTCATGAATGTGGTTGCAGTGTTTGTATGCCAGGATTTCCTTAGCCATTGGTGATATTCAGCATATTGCAATTGAGTGCAATTATAGTTAGCTATAATTAAGAACAATTACAGCTTTTATTTCTCTACTTGTTCTTTAAAAGCACATTTGTAATAAAACTTTTTTTAAAAGGTGAAGAATATAATTATACATCCTTATAATGTCTCAAATAATTAGTTTGACTAAAGTTTCTTCTGGAACAATTTTCATTTTAACTGTCAGATCTGCCATTTATAGTCAATGGAACATACTTTAAAAAAATTCCATCATTAACCTTTTTCACCCCATATAGCTGTATATGAATTATTGGTACAAATTGAAGGTTTGAGTATTTAAATTTCCAGGGCCTGTTGCAAGCTATAAATTTTTTTCCCTTTTAGTTGTGTGTGTGTGTCTTTTAATAATAATAATAAAAAAGAAATGCTATTTTTGTAGAGTATGTTATGGTTTCCTGCTCAAGAGTTTTGGGGAAAAAATTGCTTGTGTTAGATAGATTCTTTACTTTGTATATTACAAAACCCTGCCTCTTTGTTCATGTAAATTTTATTTACTGCATATTTAAGCAGTGTGTAGATATGCAGTGCCCAAACGGAGAAGTTTCTAGATTGTGACAAATCTCCCTCTCAGTTTAGTAACTCATGGAGCACATGGTCAATATCAGCCTAACAGGATGTGTTCCTAATTAGGAACAGTGCAATGCTACCTTCTCATAAATCTAGTCTCTTAATTCCACTCCGATTATTCACTGTTTGTCTCCCCTGCTAGACCTCAAATTCCATGAGTGTAAGGACTTGCTTTGCCTTGTTCATCTTCATCACCAACATGCAGAATTGTGAGTGGATGGTGCAAATAAAAGTCCTCAATACATTAAATATGTTGAAGCAGTGAAGAAGGATCTTTTCAGGTCTTTCCCATTTGTGCCGGGAAGAGTTGAAACTTTAATTACCTGAATGACTTTAAAGATAGAAGAAAATTAGATAATACAACTCTGGAAATTAAGGACATTTTCACAGTTTATCCAATTGAATCAGCAGTCTTGGGAAAGATACTGCTAGACAAAGTTTGTGCACTCTGGGAATGGTGTTTGGCACAGATAATCTTTCAAGGTCCTTTACAACCTTGAGATGACCTAATTGCTTCATGCCAATAAACATAAGGCTAAAAAGAGTATATGCAGTTGTGTGGGGTGGATCACTAGCAATCCTATACCTAGGACAGACCATTCCTTTCAAAGATTCTAGTATACCAAGAAATTACTGCTACCACAAAAATACACTCAATAGTCAAAATACGGAAATAGATTTGCATAGAATTTATATTATAAAGTTTATCATTTATTCCATAACAGCTACCGTCAACTACTTACTATATTTCATTTTGCTTAGCACTTTACACAAATTTCCTCTTTTACACTCCATGACAACAGTTACATAGTTATCATGATGCCCATTTTTCAGATGAGGAGACTGACGCTCAGAAAAGTCAAGTCATTTTGAACCTAGGCCTGCCTGACTCTAAAATACACAGTTAAAACAAGAAAACCAAACAAGGTTCGTCATGGTCAGAAGACTCCAAAAATAGGATGGTGATTTGGGTGGATTTCCATCTATGGCAATACGAAGGTCAGAAGGAGAAAAATAAGGGTCCAGGAAAAAAGTTTTGCTCCCAGCTTTACTTATAGATCTGTAGTTTTATCTGGCTTGTCTCTCAGGCATAGATACTTTCTATGAAAACAACGTGTGCTTTGTATTGAGAGGAAGCATGGAGGTAGAGGATATTTCAGCCTCCTGGTCTCAGGGTAAGGTATAGGGTGAAGAGTTGGTTACAACTACTTCTGCGTGTCCACCCTTGCTCCAATGCACAAGAAGTTTCATGTACAAGGCAGAACTGTCTATAGTGGAAACAATTTAGACGCCCATCAGTAGAGTAAGGTCTAAACAGATGGTGGAAAATACCCGCAGCAGTTAGAAAGAATAAGGTCCATTTCTATCACCTTAAGTGAATCGGATTTCCAGCTATGTGAGTGTTGAGAGGAACAAGTCACCGAAAATAGGCTCAGTTTAACAATGTTTATATTCAAAATTTTAAAACACACACAGAATAGGATGTTCTAGGGGTACATCTCAATATGGAAACTAGCAGGTTGGGCACTGGTGGCCTCTGGGGAAATGGGCAAAGGAAACTTCACTCTTATGTGCAAAATTGTTTTTTAAGGGACAGTCGCGCCCCTCTCTCCCGCCCCCACCAAGGGCATAGTGGGGCCCTGGCTCTCCGGGCACAGCTCCTCCAGCGCCAGGAGATTCTTAACCCGTCAGGCTCGGGACACCCACCGCTGCCCCCCAGAGGCGCCAGGGACGCCCACCACCACCCCTGCGGCTGGGCCAGGTCCAGCCACACCGCCAGCGGGAGGCCTATAGTTCCTGGGGGTCCCGGGCCTGGGCCCTACCCCCTGAGAAAGGGGGCAGCGGCGGCCGGGCCCCGCGATGGCTCCCTGTTGCTGTCCACTGGGCCCCCCGCGCCACTGGGGGGTGGGGGGCTGGGCACCGTCGCCCAAACAAGAAGCTCCCCCTGTAGGCGGCTGGCATCACCACTGGGGCAAACTCAGTGCCACCCTTCACCCCGGGGCAGCTTGGCGGGTAACAGAAGGGGTACCGGCCACCACCCAGGCCCACCCAAAGAAGGGTAGCTGTGTCAAAACTCATTTCACTTGGTCAGGCTGCCTGGCTCTTATGTGCACAGATTCCTGAAATGTGTGGAAATCCAATTTTTATATATTAGAGTCTTCTTTAGATGCCCTCAAGAAGCTCTTGGGGACTCTTTTTGTAAAGAATGCGATCAACCTCTTTATTTGGTTTATAAATTTGCATTTTCATAAATTGGGTTTGCTTATTGGAAAGTTTCATAACCAAATTCTCCACAGCGAGTCTTAAGAAAGTAAGGAGGTATTTCTACTCATAAAAAATAATTTCTACATGACAGATGTGGCCTGGGTTATTTAATTAGTGATTCCCGTTTTCATCTAATATCCTGGGAGTGGATAGGTCAGCGGTTTATAAGATGGTGGACTGATAGAACCCTGATATCCTACAAATATCTCAGAGAGGTTGTAAAAATAAACGCAAATGGGACAATCTAACCCCAAATTCCAGGGGAACATGTTGCATCACTTGTATGAGTAGCAGTCAGGGCCAGTCTTACTCAGATTAGGAAAATATATTGGGGAACTTCAAGGACCCTCTCACTTTCCCCTCACTCACCTCCCAGACCTCTTCTCTAAGAGCTGAATTCCTCTCTCTCTCCTGTCTCACCGTGTCTTTACTGAGGTATAATTGACAGACAATAAACTAGACTTACTTTGTATGATTTGATAAGTTTTGGCATATGTATACATCTGGAAAACACTGGCATAATCAAGATAATGAACATAGCCATTGAGTCCAGAAGTTTCCTTCTCACCTTTTGTAAGGTCTTCTTCCCTTCCTTTCCCTGTCCTCCAAATAACCACTTATCTGCTTTTTGTCACTGTACATTACTCTGCATTTCCTAGAATTTTATATAAATAAATTCATACAGTATGTGTTTTTTTTTTGGGGGGGGGGGCATCTGGCTTCTTTCACTCAGCATAATTATTTTGAGATTCCTTCGTATTGTATCCTATATTAATAGTTCATTCTTTTACATTGCTGTGGAGCAACATTCCATTGTGCCCATATGCCACAATTTGTTTACCTATTTTCTTGTTGATGGACATTTGGGTTGTTTCCAGTGTTGGCCTATTACAAATAAGATGCTCTGCACATTCATATACGCATTTTTGTATGGACATACAATTTCTTTTCTCATGGGTAAACACCTGGGTATGAAATGGTGGCATAGTATGGTAGATGTATATTTAACTTGAAGAAAAAATAAAAAAGCCTGCCAAGCTATTTTCTAAAGTGAGCGTACAATTTGACTTTCCACTAGCAGTGTATGAGAGTTCCAGTACTTCCACATTCTTAACATCACTTCGTATGGTCAATTTAAAAAAATTGCAGCCATTTTATTAGGTGTATAGTGGTAGCTCATTGTAGTTTTAATTTACATTTCCCTAATGACTAATGATGTTAAGAATCTGCTCATGTGTTTCTTTGATATCCATATATCTTCTTTGGTAAAGTGCCTGTTCAAATCTTTTGTCCTGCCCTCCTCTTACAGCCTTTTAAATTGGGTTGTTTGCTTTCTTAGTGTTGATTTTTGCAAGTTCCTTGTATATTCTGGGTACTATTGGGTTATCAGATATATGATTTACAAATACTTTCTTTCAGTCTGTGGAAGAATATATTGGGGAACTTCAAGGACCCTTCATTCTCGTAATTATTTCTTTTGAAGAGAAGAAAATTAAAAAAAATATTTTGATATACTTCTATTTACCAACCTTTGGATCACGGTTTAGTATATAGAAATACAATTTACTTTTGTATATTGACCTTGTATCCTGCCAACTTCTTACACTTACTTATTAGTTCTAGTCACTATTTTGTCTCTTCCATCAAATTTTCTATATAGATCATCATGTTGTCTATGAATAAAGACAGTTTAACTTTTTCCTTAATATTGGCATCTTTCCTCCCCCCCCCCACTTGAACTAGCTAAGACCTCCAACACAATGTTGATCTTGTTCCAGATCTTAGTGGAAAAGCATTCAGTCTTTCACCATTAAAGTGTGTTGTCAGTGGTCGGGTTTTCATATATGGCCTTTATCGACTTAAAGAAGGTCCTTTCTAGTTCTTGGTTGCTGATAGGTTTTATCCGAAACAGATATTGAAGTTTTTCAAATCTTTTACTGCTTCTGTTAAGGTGATTATATGGTTTTTCTCTTTTAGTTTGTTAATATGGTGAGTTACAGTAATTGATTTTTGAATATTATATCAAATTTGCATTCCTGGCATAAGCTCCACATGTTCATGATGCATTTTCCTTTTTATATACTGGTGGATTCAATTTGCTAAAATTTTGCTTAGAAATTTCTCATCCATGTTCACGTGGGATATTGATAGGCAGTTTTATTTTCTTGTAGTGTCTTTGTCTGGTTTTGGTATGAATGAAATATCGGCCTCATTGAATGAGTTGGAAAGTAATCCCTCCTTTTTAATTTTCTGGAAGAGTTTGTATAGATTTGGTATTATTTCTTCCTTAAATATTTGGTATAGTTTGCCAATGAAGCCTTCTGGGCTTGGAATTTTCTTTGTGAGAAAGTTTAAATCACACATTTAATTTCTTATTAAATATAGGGCTATTCAGGCTATCTATTTCTTCTCCAGTGAGCTTTGGTAATTTGTATCTTTTGAGGAATTGCCCATTTCATATTCAAGTTATCTATTTCTTCTCCAGTAAGCTTTGGTAATTTGTATTTTTCAAGGAATTCTTCATTTCATCTAAGTCAGGGGTCATCCATAGCCTGCCATCTAAGAATGGTGAATAAGGGTAGAAAATATTGACAGAGACCACATGCAGCCCTCAAAGCAGAAAATATTTATTATCTGACCCTTTACAGGAAAAGTTTGTCAACCTTCATCTGAGCTGTCTGATTTATTGACATGAAGTTGTTCATAATATTCCATTATTATCCTCTGAATATCTGTGGAATCTATCATGATGCCATGTCTCTCATTCTTGATTTTAGTAATTCGTGCCCTGATCAGTCTAAATAGTTTAGTAATTTTATCGAACTTCTCACGGAACCAGGTTTTGGTCTAATTTACCCTGTTGGTTCTCTGTTTTCTATTCCAATCTGCTTTCTATTATTTCCTTTCTTCCATTTATTTTGTGTTTAGTCAACTCTTCTTTTTGCCATTTCCTAAGGAGAGAACAGAAGTCATTGATTCAAGCCTTTTCTGTATTTCTAATACAGAGGTTTCGTACTAGAAAGTCCCCCTTCATCACTGCTTTAGTGGCATCCCACAAATTTTGACATACTGTATTTCCATTTTTATTTGGTTCAAAATACTTTCTAGTTTTGCATTTGATTGCTTCTTTGACCTACAGGTTATATAAAAGAATCATATTTATCTGCCAAATATTTGTGGATTTTCTGTTATTGGTTTCTAATATAATTCTGTTATTATCAGAACACATACTTTGTATGACTTGAATACTTTTAAATTCATTGAGACTTGTTTTATGGTCCAGAGAATGGTCTGTCTTTGTGAATGTTCCACATATACTTGAAAAGCATGTGCATTCGATTGTTGAGTGTGGTGTTCTATAAATGTCAATTAGGTCAAGCTGGCTCAAATGTTGCTGGAATCTACTTTACCCTTTTGAGTTTCCTATGTACTTGTTCTATCAATTATCGAGAAAAGAGAGTTGAAATCTCTATATTGTGGATTTGTCCTATTGTGGATTTGTCCTATCAGTTTTTGCTTCCTGTGTTTTAAAGATCTGGTATTAGATGCATACATGTTTAGGATTTCTATGTCCTCTTGATAAATTATGAATTGACTCCTTTATCCCTGGTAATATTCTTTGCTCTGAAATCTTTTTTGTCTAATATTAATATAATCATTTCAACTTTCTTTCGATTAGTGCCAGCATGGTATATGACTTTCCATCCTTTTACTTTTAACCTATCTATAGTTTTATATTTGAAGTACATTTTTTGCAGGCAACTGTGTACACAATTGTGTACTCTATCAATCATCCTGTGAATCTTGAGGTTTTGCTGTCGGGCTGGTGGGAACAGGTTCGAGTGTCAGCCTTGTGTGAGCACCAGGTTCCCTTTAATCCTTTCAGATGGCTCTCTCCCCACCCTCCGGGAGTTTTCTCACATGCTTGCACTGATCCTTGCTTAGCTGACTACTCAACAGGGACCCTTGGTGGATCACTAGCACTTTCTTTCTGTGTAGCTCTCTCCTCTCTGGTACTCAGTCCTGTGGATTCCAGCCACCTTGGTCTCCTTGCACTTCCAGGTCTGTCTCCTCAACTTGGGAGTCTACCCGGCTTCCCTGAACCCCCAAGCCCTGAGGCATGGCCTGGAATCTCTCACAAGGCTGTAAACTGGATGATTGTAGAGCTCACTGCACATTTCCTTTCTCTCAGGGATTGTTGCCTTTCATCAGCTAGTATCTAGTGCCCTGCAAATTCTTTAAATATATATATATTTAATAGGTCTAATACATTAAATTACGTATAATATATTTAAAAGTATATTTCAATAGTTTGTACTTTTTGTGTTTACTTCGTATAGGAGGGCAAATCCAGTCCCTTGTATTCCATCTTGGCCAGAAGTAGAAATTCCCCAGCTAAGTGTCCTTGAATTGGAAAATTAAGCTTTTTATCTCGCAATTACAGCTAGGTTGAAAAAATGTGTAGGGTAGGTAGCATGGTCAAATTCACAGCAGGATGACTAAGAGCTCTTTCTTAGAAAATTATCTTTGCAAGGGTTAAGCATTCTATCCACAAAGGACTTTAGGGGGCAGCAGGATAATGCAGGCTCAAGAGTCCAACTGTCGGGGTTCAAATCTTGGTGCTACCTCCTATCAGCTGTGTGATCTTGGGCCTGTTACCTGATTTTTGTGCCCCAATACTCCTTCTGTGAAATGTAGACAAATTTGGACCCCTGTGAGGATTTAATGAGCTAGCCCATGTAAACACACTCAGCCCAGTGCCAGGCGCACAGCAACTAGCATTCAATTCTCTGTCAGTGCTCCCTACTTTTATTACTTCCCCTTCACAGTATTGCCTTGTGAGCAATGTGGGGGCAGTTCTTTAAAAATATAGCTTTGGGTGTCTAAACAGGAAGGCATTTTCCAGTTTATAAATTGAAATGATGAGACCATATTAGATTTCCAGCAGATTCACCATCAGTGGGGATTCAGCACAGGATAGGATGAAGGGACAGCTTGCAGTGTAGAATAAGTTTGGGAATTGGCTTAGTGTTATTTAAAAAAAATTATGCCTGACAGGCTGCCTGCTTTTCATGCTTTTTTTTTCAGGTGGCACATTGTATAGTTGATCATATTAGATTATTCTTCCTAGTTAACCATATCTTTCCTGAGTTCAGACAAGTTATAAAAATAACCAAATGCCTATACAGCAGACCAATTGGTGTGTTGGAAAGTTGATGATATAAGCCAGGGACTGTGAAGTCTCCATGCCAGGAGAATTTTCACATTATCTTTTAAGGAGGATACACTTTAGAACAATACCAGAAAAATCAAGTTACTCTTAGAATCTCACTGTGGGTCAGGCTACTTACAATATGAAAGCTTAGCAATTTTTGACATTACATTAAAACCATCATGTTGGTGCTATTGAACTGGTCGGATGAGTCATCTTAAGAAATCCAGTAACATGTTACCGACTCTTACACTCAGACCCCAATTTTATTCTATTTGGCTCTTTATAATCCATTTTAAAGCTCACATTATACCTTCTCTTTGCTCTGCAAGTTTTGGCCTCTGGCCCAAAGTGGTAAATTCCTGAGATTACCTCCTAATTCTTTTTTTTTTTTTTTTTTCCTGAAATCAAAAGTCTATCCCCTGGACTATCTTTGCCCTTTGAGAATCAGGTTAAAAACACTTTTTTCTTCAATGTGTCTTTAAGGTTCTGACCTCACATGCATTACTGCTAGAGTCAGTGGGGTCCAAGAATACTCACAGATTCTTGGAACTGTATGAAACACTTTTCTTACCTTCCTAGCCTTAGTTTGCTTGGGGAACCCAGGCCCCAGTTCCTGCAGCTTTGTGCAAGAACATGATGGCTGCTACATCCCTAGCCTTATAAACCTTGCATTCTGCTCCTGCCTGACTCCTGGTTTAAATTGTTTGCTCCCAACCTGGTATCAGTTGATATGGCAACCACAGAGCATCCGCGGTTGAATGGCCTGCAGAGTTAACAGTTGGAGACCTCAGATATCATGACACTCCTAAACTTTTAGGGCTCAAATAATTAAGAGCCTTCTATATGTGTAATTGTTCCCAAGCTGCTCAGGAACTTGCTGTGTGGCCTTGAGCAAATAATTTACCCTCTCTTGTGTCTCTGTGTGAAATGCCCTGCATCTGTGAAATAAGAAGAATTTGACTGACCTCCCGCATTGGGATTTGGGCTGGATTAATTTGTTGCTGTGTTTAAAGGGCAGTTAATTCTAATCTTCGCTTCAAAGGAAAATGTGAGAATATTCTGTTCTAATGCTATCCAGGAGGCCCAAGAGGAGCCAGTGTTAGAAAGGAAAAAAAAAAAAAAAAAAAATCAAGAGGAAACAATCATAACAAAGGAAGAACAAAAAATGGTAGCCACACTTTCTCTGTTCTTGCTTTAAGTACTCTTTCCTCCACCTGAGACTAAAGAATAAGCAGATCTAACCGTCCCCCGTAGAATGTTCTGTGTACATTTTACTGGGTTTCCCTCATCCAATAACAATAAGTATCACCTTTATGAGCTTTTTGTCTTCTCTATTGCTGTACAATGCCTTCCTCCATGACGGATCGACATTTAGGAGGGAGGTTGGTGATTTTCTGGCAAATGAGAGCCATAGGTACAGCCCGATGGTGGACCAGGGGAATGGTAGCTGTTCAAGCTCACTGTTCGTCCCAGATGGTCCAGGGCACAATGTGACCTCGTTTTGCCATGACCTTATAAGGCAAGTGACAACCATAAAAGGCCATTAATGGGAGCGTGCGGGGAACGGAATAGCTTCATAATCTGAAATTTCTATTTCTAGCCTTTTTGGTTGAAAGTCCTTTAAAAAATGAATCCATTCACCATGAATGAGTACAGCCTACATGAACACAAAAACAGGGCCTTCCCCTGGGGATGGAAAGGATTTGAAGAGCTCACATCCTGAACACTATTGTGCTCGACACAACATGAGGCTGAGATGATAATGAGCTACAGATAGAGGCATGGGGGCGTGCAGGAGCCCAAGCAGCAGGGACCTGGGGGTCCAGGCGTCTAATCAGGTAAGCGATGTCAGACAAGGGACTTGATGTTTGTGGTCTCTAGGGGATCTTCCTGCTCTAAGAGGCTCTGATTCTTATTCTAGAAATGACCTAGAAGCTGTTTGCATTTTTAATAATGCCATGGTCTGCTCCTCCTTTCTTACTAATTGTGTCTGGAGTTCAAGAAAGCAACAACCACAACAAAAAAAAACCACATAGATGATTAAGAGTTTCTAATTATTAGCATTATTGCAATACCATGGCTTCTCCCATTTGACGAACGACCTGTCTTAGACTACAAAACCCTTTAAGGCAAACATATTTTTAAGAATCAGTCTTGCAAACAATACCACCCAAGAGGCACTAGTCATAAAGACCTTATATTTGTCTAGCACTTAGTGATTTGTGTGCATTTTGTCATTTCATCCTCCCGACAATCCTACGAGGATTGAAGCCTCATACTAACAACCATTTGCAGATGAAGAAACAGGCTCAGAGTGGTTACCTAACTCTTCCAATATCACACAGGCAGCAAGTGATAGAGCTGAGGCGAAGCCAGAGCTGATGTCACCTCAAGGGGAATTGCCTGGACTTCCAGCTAATGAGCATTGACGTGACACGTAGAGTAGTGGAATTAACAGAGGTCTGGCTAGAAGTACCAGCTCTGCTTCTTAGAAGCTGTCCAAGTGACATCAACCACTTGGGTTGTAGTTTGTTCATTTGAAAAATGGGAAATACGATGTGTATGTCTCAGGGTTGTGGTAAGAAAGAAATTACATGAGCCAGCATGTAGAAGTACCTTGTACCGTGCCTCGCACATGGAAGAACTTCAGTTAAGGGGTACCTGTTATTTTTACTAAGGATGTTAGATAAATCTTTTGGATTCTGTCATGCCCAACTTTCTATTTCCAACCCAAACAGTTGCTCTCTCAATCCAGTTCAATTTAAACAATGGCAATAATTGGGACCAAGCATAACTTGACCTCCCTGGTTTTAGAGGATGGTATAGCAATGCTTCTTTCATGGCGTCTGATTATCAGGGTTAATTAAGTACTCCTTGCTCACCCAGTGACCTGATTCGAACAAGGATTTCCATCAGAGAAGGTTAACAACACTATCCATTCCCAGTTGTTCATACAGATGTATGGGAAAAGCAGTATGAATAATCTTAAACAGATACCCCAAAATTTCCTTACTTTTGTTCCTACTTACTTTATGTATGTCTAATCCTCTGGAAGTAGTTTTAAACAAAAGAGAAAAGAAAATCACTCAGAAAGCGTAGTGTCCCTACTATGCCTCTTCTCTGTAACCACTCCCTTCTCCCTGTCTTGTGGAAATGGTAGACACCACCTTTCAGACTGATGTAGATAGCTCCCGAAACCAGAGTAGAATGCTCCAAGAAACACACTTATCAAGGCAGAGAGGCACAGCATGCTTTGAAAGGAATTTTCTTTTGACCAATAGAAAAGAATAAATAAAACTGTGACCATGAAAACTCATCAGTTAGGGTGGAAAAAGTCAATAAAATTATAAAGCAATATTTTTAAGAATTGGTGGTCAGAATGAATGAGTGAATTTTAGATTCTGCTTCTTGGTTTCTTCCTGTTATCCTCTAAAGCTCAGCCAGTCTTGAAAGATGATCTAGTATCATGCAAAGCGGCAGAGGGATATGCAGGCCCATGTCCTCAAACTCTGAATCTACGGTTCTTCCCATACCTCACTTACCTGGAGGTAGACAATTCGCTCTTGGGCAATACATACCTAGATATACAACTATCTGGAAATACCGCTTGTGGTGGTTAATTTTCCATGTCAGTGTAACCAGGCTATGGTGTCCAGTCATTTAATCAAACACTAGTCTAGGTATTGCTGTGGGGGTGTTTTGGAGATGTGCTCAACATCTACAATCAGTTGACTTCAAGTCAAGGAGATTATATCTGCAATGTGAGTGGGCCTCATCCAATCAGCTGAAGGCCGTAAGAGCAAAAACTGGGGTTCACTGGAAAAGAAATTCTTCCTTAAGACCACAATGTCAAATCCTGTCTGAGTTTACAGCCTGCTCTATGAATATTGGACTTGTCAGCTCTCATGATCTCATGAGCTAATTCCTTAAAATAAATCTCTTAATACATAATACGTCCTGTTGGCTCAGCTTCTCTGGAGTATGCTTGACTAATGCATCACTGATTTTCATAAATTTGGATGATGGCTGTTTGGATGCTCTCTAATGTGACTGAAGCTTGAAATGTCATCATTCTTATTCTCATTGGCTATTGATTTTACTCCAATTGAAACAGGAGAGGAAAATGCTATGGGAATTAACAACATTCAGATGTCATTAAAATCTATCAGTTGGGGTTTGGAAAAGAACCACCTCAGTAACACTTTGACCTCTATCTTTATATCTCAGGAATCTCCATCCTTTTGATTTCAGGCTATAAGTTTACATTTAAATTTAATCCACATTTCTGTAAGACTTCTCTCTCTGTGACTACCCCAAATTTATCAAGCACAGGAAACACTGTACACTATCCAAGGAGTTTTCATAAATTCTGGATGGGTTAGTTCCTTTTCCGGAACAAGGGTTTAAACAGCATTACCTTGGGGCCTCTCCTCTGCGATACTATTCTGCTGCAAGTCCAGAAGGTGGGGCTGCATTATGCTTTCTTGGTCAGCAGGTACTTGGCTGGTGGTGGGAGATCTTAATATCAGTGCTTAAGCCAGGCTAGCTCTGAACATTTGTCAATTACTTTTATTAGAAAGCAAAGGTCAGACTGGTGTGGTCCAGAGACCACTGGAGGTATTTTGAAAGAAAATTTATTGCCAGGATCTTGCACGTTTCTGATTATCAGAAATTCTCCAGTTTTGTCCAGAGTACGTACAAAACATCTTACTTTAATGAAGAAACCACTTACACTTGTTTTTGGAATGGCAGGATGGTTAAAAAAAAAAAAAGTATTACCTGCAGTGATAAACATCAGCTTCTTTATCACTGTTTTGTACCATGCTGCCTAGAAAAGAAAAACCTCAGAGCCCCATAAGTAGAGTACAGTATATGATTTCTTTGAACCTTCATTACATGTAGATTAACCCCTGCAAAAATGCCTCCATCACACAGAATTACTGGGAAGAGGTGAAAACAACAAGAAAGCAAATCCATGGATTTCAGAGTAAAAATCCCTTAGGCTTAGTTCCTACTCTGTTGGATCTACCCACATGAACATTTTATATTAGAGGATTTTAAGTTTCACAACTATTTTCTGCTTTCTTCATGATAGAAGATTATACATTAAGATTTTACATTTTTTTCCTAGATAAGAAATAAAAAAGGTGGGTAATGGGCTTTCCCTCTGGCTTTCAGGGTGTCTTCTCTGGGCACAAATTCATTCAATCATTTAATAAACACATATGGAGGAGCTATGATTGGCATGGGCTGGGCAGGGCAGGAAGACAAAAATCAAAGTCACATGGTTGCCCTCCAAAGAATCTCACAATCTACTGGGGGAGCAAAAGAACTTTGTAGATAAATAACAATGAAATGTTTATAAAAGAACCATTTCACAAAATGCTGGGAGATTTCACAAAAGAGATATTCACTCATTTTGATGAGAGATGATGATGAATATTTGCTCTGCGTCTTGAAGGATGTGTACGAGATCACCAGATAAAAAGAATATTCTGGGGTGAAGGCACAGTCCAGGCAAAATATGGGGATAAACTTTATTCGATAAAAGCTTTCAGTGCAGCTTGAGTCTTGAGTTCATTGAACACAGGTGAGAGTTGCTGGAGGATACTGGAAAGTTTGAGTCTGCTTTTCTCTTTTTGGGCAGATAACTTTTATTTAAAAGAAAAATCTCAGCTCTCCACTTGTTGCATTCATAAAGAGCAGAGATCTTTTA
This sequence comes from Tolypeutes matacus, assembly GCA_026826555.1. Taxonomy (NCBI): domain Eukaryota; kingdom Metazoa; phylum Chordata; class Mammalia; order Cingulata; family Chlamyphoridae; genus Tolypeutes; species Tolypeutes matacus. The sequence continues at coordinate 4,066,637 of JAKSZT010054552.1, forward strand.
TCGAACTGGTCCTCATAATTGCATGCTGTTCTGTAATAATCAAATGGTAAATTTTTGGCTACACTCAAAGCTGTGGTTTGAGATGAAGCAGTTCCCCCAAATCTTCTCTCATAGAATTCAATTAGCAGGAAAGTGTGCTCCGTATGCCTTAATGACCCATGTGCACAATTAAATTTTCTTTGGACTGTTTCCAGGAAGCAAGTCATGCCTTAAAGGAATGATTATACTCCTGGTACTCCCATCAAACCCCTCCCCCCACCATTTAAATCTCTTGTCATTTACAAATTTAGTAACCCAAAATAATTTGTCATGTATGCATCAATCTTATTCACATACACAACTTGATGTGCTAAGCTGCCCTCCACACACACAGCTGGGGTGTCAATTGAGATTGAACAAATGTCCTGCCATCTTTGTGCTAAGGAATTTCCCAGGCCATTTTTAGTTTTCCAGTTCAGTGTTCCACCAGAAAAAGCTTTGTTGCATTAATTTCCAAGAAAAATATTAAAATAATAAGAAGACACCCAGAAAAACCATTAAAAAATGTGTATAATGTTTAGGAAGTGGTTACACATGAAAAAACAACAACCCCAAAATACAGATAGCCACAAAGTACAATCTTGATGATGTACACACAGGTTTTAGCACTCTCAGTGTAACAAATTCTCACTACACAGAATCCTAGCAAAATCAATTGAACAAGAGGCCTAGTCAATTCAATTGAACTTTGCAAACTCCCCCACTGTCATAATAATATGCACTGAAATGTCTGACCAAACTGCTTACACAACACAGCTCTTATCACAGAAGATTTATCAGCAACCACATTTTTCTTAGTAGGCTGGAGCCCAGTGAAGTCAATAGGGAAAGAGTCCTATTAATCACAGTTGAACTTAGCGTGCTATCTGTGATACCTTGTAAAAAGGAGGGTGATAAAAAAGATGCATAGTGACACTGGCTGTCAGAAATGCTTATGCGATGATGTACTCATATCTGATGGCACTGCAAGTTGGATTGCCATTAAGCATTCCACAAGTGGAATCTAAAAAAAAAAAAAAAATCCAATGCTACAAATCTGGGAAGGAAGAGCGCTAGGCTTCTGCCAGTCCCTGGTTATTTTTGACCTGGTGACAAAGAGTTTGAGACTTAAGAGGGGCTGCCAAGGCATCCATTCTGTACAGTGAATCCAGGAAGCTTGGGAAACCTAGACAAAAATCTACCCCCCATCCCACCCTGTCTAGAAATGCAATTCCTGTGACAGTCCCTTGCAAGGCATACCACAGATAGCTTGTAAATAATGTCAACACATTACTCACTTGTTTTTTGAAATGCACATGCATGTTTGGTGCTTGTTCAGTTGTCAGCCTTCTTTCTCAATCTCTTTGCAACAATCTTATCTGTCAAAAAGTGTAAGCATCCAGAGGGCAGGCCCTCTGTCAGTACTTAGCCTACATTCTGGGGTCTTAAGTGTTCAATAAACGTTCTGAAAGAATGGTCCTCAAACTTGTTCATGAAAGGCTCACACAAAGAATATCAAGTGGGGGACAGCATTATCCTACTTGCTTTGTCTTGAAGGAACAGCCAAAGGGGAGATGCGGGGCTTGATGCTCAGCAGGGACTCAATAAATATTGGATGGAAGGAGGGAAGGAAGGAAGGAAGGAAGGAAGGAAGGAAGGAAGGAAGGAAGGA